>PVHP010030368.1:5637-21827 GCA_004024765.1 Zapus hudsonius | reverse complement strand
TGACTTGGTGAGCTCCAGGGTAATGTCTCAACAAAAGGTAGATCTTATTTCTGAGAAATGACAACTGAGGTTGTATTTTTGCCTCCATAAGCACACATACTCACAATGCACAAACACACACACAGAGACAGAGAGACAGAGACAGACAGAGACAGAGCGAGACAGAGAGATACACACAGAGACAGACAGAGAGAGGAGAGAGAAAGGTTTTATCCTAATCAGAGTACCACTGTTGTGTGAATTTAGTTACGTGTGTGTGTGTGTGTGTGTGTGTGTGTGTGTGTGTGTGTGTGTGAATGCATAGACCTCATTATGACCATGTTCAGCTTTTACCTTGATTCCTAGCCACATGTATGAGCATTTAGCTGTTTTAAACATAACAACAAGGTATCAGGAATATAGTGAAAAGTCTGGGCATGTAACTCCATGGTAGAATGCTTGCCTGGCATGCATGAAGACATAGGTTCAATCCCAAGCACTTCAAAACACAAAACAAAAAGCCCCAAAGAAACATTATGAAAAGGGAAAGTTCAGAAAGGAGTCTTAGAGCGTCCATAGCGTACAACTCCAGCGATTCATTCTCTCTCATGTGTCTGGATGCACAGGCAACAAACTTTACACAGACAAAAGTAGAGCCTAGGGCATATAGTCTGTATCACTGACTTGCTTCTATCTTTATGAATTACTCCTTCAAGAAGTGCATAGAATGTGCAATTCCTCCCTGCTTAACAGAAGGCATAATACCTTACCATTTATCACTCATTCCAGAGCAATCTTATCAGCACATGATGGGGTCTAGAATGATTTTAGAATCAATCATTTCAGGAGACTTGGAGATGGGTGAAACCAGTATTGATTTTTATTATTTTAAAAAATAAGTGTGGTAAATTGCAGTAAAAGACAAATATCGTATTTACTCATACGCAAAATCTATATTCAAAAATATTCATGAAGGTAGATGGGGGCTTTTCTTTGGAAAGCAAGGGAAGCAGTGTAATGAGTAGGTGTGGAAAAAGAGGTAGTGGGTGGTGAATATGGGGAAATTTGTGTTATATACATGTGTGAAGATGTCAAAATGAAACCCATTGTTTTTGTAAATTAAAAAGGAATAGGATAAATCATTTTTTCACAGCTCAGCAGAATGCGTGGAAGCGTAGTGATTGAAACCATAAATTCTTACATAGACTGCTTGGTTACTATCTGCAACATTGCTGTGCATTACAACTTTTCTTCACTGTAAGATGGAGATAACTGGATTCCTGATTCACAGGATGTTTGGGAGAATGAATGAATTAATAGATGTAGAGGCTTCAGAATAGGACCCAGATCAGAGGAAGCATTCAGAAAGGGTTACTCCTAAAAGGAGTATGTTACCTCCTTTTAGGATTTTGGTATTTCTGGATATTTGAAACAATTCATATATATATGTTAATATTTATTTATTTTTTAACTTTTTATTGAGTTTCCATAATTTTAGACAACAAAGCATGATAATTCCCTCACCACCCCATTTCCCCCTCTGAAATCCACCCTCCGTCATATATCCTCTCCCTCTCAATTAGTCTCTATTTTGTTTCAATGCCATTATCTTTTTCCCCAATTATGAAGGTGTAGATAGTGTCAGGTACTGCAAAGTATGAATATCAAGGCCATTTTATGTCTAGAAGATTGTATTATAAGCTGTCCTACCCTTCCTTTGGCTCTTAGAATCTTTCTGCCACCTTTTCCTCAATGGCCCCAGAGCCTTGGAAGGTGTGACAGAGATGTCTCAGTGCTGAACACTCCACTGTCACTTCCTCTCAGCACTATGATGCCTTTCGAGTCATCCTGGTGGTTTTAGATGTTTATAGGCCAACTGCGTTTCTTCTTTTGAGAACTTTCTATTCAGTTCTGTAGTCCAATTTTGATTGGGTTATTTGTTTTGTTACCTTTTTTGAGTTTCAGGTTTTCAAACTTGGTGGAGTATATGTTCTTAATATATGTCCTTATAAATTTTCTGAATTTCATTGTTATCTTTTGTATCTTTCATCTTTAATTTTTAAAATTTGTGCCTTATTTCTTTCTTTCAGTCAGATTTGCTAAGGTTTTATCTTTTTTTATCCTATCAAATATATCAAAAAACCAACTCTTTATTTCATCGATTTATTTATAGTTTTTGTTTCTATTTTATTAATTTTCACCCTAATATTTATAATTTATTCCCATTTACTGATTTTTTGTTTGCCTTGTTCTTCTTTTTCCAAGGCTTTAAGGTGAGGCATTAAGTTGTCTACTTGAGACCCTTCTAATTTTTTAGTATAGGCACTTAAAGCTATAAATTTCCCTCTTATGAGTGAATACCTTCATTGTGTCCCATTGGTTTTGGTATGCTGTGTTTTCATTATCCTTTAATTCTGTGATTTTTAAAATTTCCTTCTTGATTTTTCCAATGACCCATTACTCATTCATAAGTGCACTGTTTAGTTTCCACGATTGTGTGCTATGTTCTATAATTCTTCTTGCTGTTGATTTACAGTTTAATCCCATTGTGATCAGATAGCATACAGGAATGATTTCAATTTTCCTGTATTTGTGAAGACTTGCTTTGTGTCCTAATACCTGGCCTATTTTAGAGGATGCTTCATGTGCTGCTGGGACGAATGTTGGACTGTTCCAGTTCTGCCACTTTGTCTTCCAGGTTAGAGATTCTGTCCTCTCCTTGATCCGTTCTAGTGGTGAGACTTTCTATAGATTTTTTAAAATTTGATTTACTGTGTTTTTCATTTCAGCATTTCTGATTGGTATTTCTTCTGTATTTCTATTTCTTTACTCATATTTTCTATTGACCTCCTTATTTTGTTAAGTTGGTTTCTGGTATTCTCCTTCAGGAGTTAGTTTTCTTATTTGATTCTTTGAATGTAGTTATAATCATTCTTTTGATTTCTGTGTCATGCATTTCATCTAAGTCAGTCTCACTGAAGTTCATTTCCAAAGGATTTGTATTTTTTGGTGGAATTATCTTAATTTTTTTGTGTTTCTTGTGTTATAATGTAGATATTTTTGCACCATGAGTTGATTCAGTGTTTGCGTTTTCTAAGTATCTGCTCTGTTCTTAGACAGATAGATGATTGGGGGGAGGGAAGACAGTGGAGGGTGCCTAAGGTTGTTGAGTTATATATTGTTAGGGTGGGAGCCAAGGTGCCAGATGTGGCTCTTATATTACTCCCAGAGTGACAATAAAAATGACCAACACATAAACAAGACCAACACAGAGTATTAATGCAAGAGTGGGGATTAAACAGGTAATGTAACAAAGCCAAGGCTCCTTAGGGTGTGTGTTGACTCACGTCCTTAATCCCTTTGACTGGGAAGCTAAGATTCCTGGTCTGTAATTGGTACCAGGTCAGCCTGGGACCGAGTGAGACCTTGCCTCCAAGAAAGACAGAAGACAAAGAAAAAAGTCACTATAAATCAAGTGATAACAAAAGTGAGAAAAGTCCCTCCTAAAGCTCAGCTTATCTAAGAATAAACAAAGTTGACCAAAAGCACATCAATCAACTTTGACGTATAATCTGCCCTGGCATGAAAGCTACAGTTAGCACTTCCTGTGTAGGGCTATATATCTAGCTGTGTATGATGGCCAGCATATGACCACCCTGTTACCTTTTGGGGTGCCTTCCCGTCTCACCTATGATGAATGTGAAGCTGGCTCCCTCTGTCATGCTATGAGCTTAGCTAGCCTGGTTGGGTCAGTGGATCTGCTGTTGAGATCGGCTTGCTCAATACTGCGTGACTGAGGGGTGGCTCTGATGCCTTGGAGCCTGCAGATCTCCAGTAGTTCCTGGGCTTGGTGCCGGGGGGAGCGGAGGCTGTGGAGCTTGCCTGAAGACTTTATTTATTCATGTTCAAGGAGAGAGAGAGAGAGAGAGAAAGAGAGAGCTCTACACCAGGGCCACCACCTTGTGGGTCTGGCATATGTGGGTACTGGGGAATTGAACCAGGGACCTTAGGCACTGAAAGCAAGTGCCTTAGCCGCTGAGCCATCTCTCCAGCCCTTGCCTGAAGTTTTTGAGGAGCTTCTCAGCTGGTCCCTGTTGACTTCTTCTTTGGGAGCTGCTTGGCATATCCCTGCTGTCTTCTCCTTCAGGTTTTTTATTTTGACTTTGCAAGGGTGGTGTGAGTGGAGAATCCTCTCACGACACTTCTGCTCATGCTGTAGCTCTTCTTTGCTGACCAGAGCTCTCTGGTGGAGCTAATTCTGGCTGATTGTGCGGTTGCTAGAAGTTCTCACAATTCATATTTTAATAACAATGTGGCTTTTAATCTTTAACTTCATTTTTTATAAGTGTCATTTTCAATCTATTCTCTTCTTTGTCCTTGCAGTAACCTGTCATGTAGGTAAAATAGAAATACTTATCTGTATCTCTATTATAGTAATTATTTAACTCTATAGCACTTTTGTCTTTCTGCCCTTATTAGATGGAGAATTCCCATGAGTGCAATGTGTAAGTTTGAAATATTCTGCTGTGTGTAATAGCTTCATAAGTAACAGTGGTTTAAGTCATAATGACATACATTTAATAAAATTTTCTGAGGTAACAGCTAGTGGCTCAATGATTGTATTAAAGATCTACTGGCATATTCATTGTCATGAGTAGGAGTCATCATTTTTTGTGGATTGAATCTTCCAGGCATTGAGTTCCTAGTAGCATCTCAGGCAAGAAAGAAGAAAACTACTTGTATTAGCAAAAGAAGTTATTTTAGAAGTCTAGCAAATGTTTCCTATGTTTTTTCTTTGTTTGTTTTTGTTTTCTTTATATGGAAGGGCGTCGTGTCCAAAGCTTGACCAGCAAGAAAGGACACGACCACGAGTTCTTCTCTATAGCAGTTTATTCAGGAAACCTTGAGTTACAAATACTTTCTTTGTCTCTTCTCCTTCCTCAGGATGTGCAGGAATTTTTAAGTCATACTACAACCTATCAGCATAACACACGTATATATTCATAATTGGTCCACATACATGGAAGCATGCCAGGCATTAAGCCATTTCCATACAAGGAGTTGTTTTTCCACTGGACATTCTCCTCCGTGGGGGTGGTGAGCATAAACCAGCGCCATCTTACAGGCGCGGTCAGCAGGCTCTAAACAAAGGAGAGGACCGTGGGGCGTTCTGTAGGTGGGAGTGACAGGACCTGGGCCCCGGGAAATGGGGCCGGCCGCCCCGCCCCCTTACCTCACAGGAGCGGCTCACTAGAGAAGGGTCTCACTCTAGCCCAGGCTGACCTGGGACTCACTCTATAGTTCCAGGCTAGCCTTGAACTCACAGTGATCCTCCTACCTCTGTCTCCTGAGGGCTGGGATTAATGATGTGTGCCACTCCTTCCAGGTTAAATGTTCCCCATGTCTTATTGACCATAATTGAGCCATACAGCAGTTCATACTTTGGAAAAAGTAGAAAAAGAGTACTTAGCAAAGGGAAAGAAATTTTTAAAACTCATTCCAAACAATCAGGATTTATCTCTTGGATCTGAGCACACTGAAGTAAGAACAGAATGTGTGTGTGTGTGTGTGTGTGTGTGTAAAATCAAGAAATACTGTGGGACACATTTTCAATAATCACAAGAAAAATCAAATGCCTTGTAATATTACTAAGGATGTGAAAGACCTATATAATGAAAATATAAAAGCACTCAACTAGAATTTGAGGAGGATGTGATAAGATAGAAAGACCTTCCATGAACCTGGATAGGTAGAATTAATATTGTGAAAATGGCAATTCTACCTAAAGCAACATACAGATTCTATGCTATGCCAGTAAAAAAATCCCAGGATAATTCTTTTCAGAGATAAAAAAAATCTCAAAATTCATCTGGAATGGCAGAAGGTCTTGAATATCCAAAAATATCCTCAGCAAAAGAAACACCTTGGGATGTGTTGTCGTACCTGATTTAAGAGCTATACTACAAAGCCATAGTAACCAGAACTCCATGGTACTGACATAAAAACAGACAGATAAACCAATGGAACTGAATTGAGAACCTAGCCCTGAGTTCAAGTAACTACAGCCACTTCATCTTTGACAAATTGCCAACAATGTACACTGGAGAAAAGACAGCATCTTCAACAAATGGTGCTGGACAAATTGGATTAATACATGTAAAAAATGTAATTAGACCCACTTCTTTCACTATGCACAAAAGTCAACTCCAAATGAATCAAAGACCTCATTGTAAGACCTAAAACTCTTAACCACCTGGCAGAAAAAATAAGAATGTTGGGAGATATAGGAGTGGGAAAAATTTTCCTGAAAATAACTGCAGTATCCCAGGAAATTCATCAATCACTCAATCAATGGGATCTCATCAATCTAAAAAGCTTCTGCACAGATAAACATACCATACCCAGAGCCAATAGACCACCATCAGATTGGGAGAAAATCTTCGCCAGCTACCCCATGGACAGACTCCTAATATCTAGACTCTAAACAACTAAAGCAATTAAGTAATAAAAAAACCAAACAACACACTCAAAAATGGGGCAGTGAATTGAATAGGGAATTCACAAAGGAGGAAATACAAATGACTAATACTTAAGAAAATGTTTAACATCCTTAATCATCAGGGAAATCCAATCAAAACAGCTATGAAATTCCACCTTACTCCAGCTAGAGTGGCAATCATTGAAAAATCTAACAACAACTACCCACATTAAGTTATTGATTGGAGAGACTTATGATGTCCCCAATGTAAGACAGGCCTCTGTCAAAGCACTTGCTTACCCACCCGAGATAAAAGAAGACACACAACATTGAGAGACCTGGCTGGAATCTGGAAGAAAGTCAGTTTCCACACGGTTAGCCCATATAGGACTGGAATGTGCTTCATGAGCTGCTTGGGAAAACTGTCCAACAATGTTGGGAGAAAGCAGGGGACACCACTACATGACAGATAGCAGCATGATGAGATGCAAACATCTACGGAACAGGGACACTCCAAGTACATGGGTAATCAAGGGCTTTCTGATTGGCCAGGAGATCTGCTCAGTGGCAAGGAACCCTTAGTTGGAACTGGGATTCGAGCCAATTTTCTATGGAGACCAAAAATCTGAATTTCCAAGAGAAGCTTCCACTAACTATGGGCCTAAAGAAGGACTATACTCATTCTAATCTTGCCAAATTAACACTGCTTGTCCAATTCAACCTATGTTGATCTCATTCTCTATTATTTTTCAGAAAGCAGCAAGAACCATGTACAACCTAATTCTACCAACAAGACCAGAAATGATAGCTGAGACTCTGGAAGGAAATGAATTGAACCACCCCTAACATACCCGCTAGGGCCCAGATGAAACCACAGAGGAAGCGATGAGGATAAACAAGAGGGCTGATTTCACAGAGAGCCCAACAACCTGCGCCATGGTGATGGAGACTCAAAACATTCCAAAGCATAAATCCAGAAACTGCTGAGCTCAACACTAAAACTCACCTTCCATGGCTCAGGGAACTTTTCAGAAGAGGGGATGGGATGACTGTAAGAGACATGCTGAGGGTAATCCAGAGGCATTGTCCTCACCCCAAAATCCTACAGCTGCTGGCACAACTCATAGCCCTCAATCCCATGGAGCATGAGGAAGACAGAGAGAGAGGGATGGAGGGAGGGAGGAAGGGAGGGAGGGGAGGAAGGGAGGGAGGGAAGGGGAGAGAGAGAGAGAGAGAGAGAGAGAGAGAGAGAGAGAGAGAGAGAGATTGGGAATGGGCGCACTAGGGCCTCCAACCACTGCAGCAAACTCCAAATGCGTGTGGATTGTGCACCAGGCTTTATGTGGGTACTTAGCAACAGAACCTGGAAAATTAGGCTTTGTAGGCAAATGCCTTAACCACTGAGCAATCTCTCCAGCCACCTCAGGTCGGAATTTTTAATGAGCCTCATGGATGGGCCACTGGTTTATCCAGTTTAGTCCTAAGGTTAGGTGTCTGGAGTCAGGATTTCTGAAAAAGAGCAATCATCCCAGAAGTCCCAATCCTCTAGGAAAGGCCTTCTTCGAAGGGAGTGGACAGATTCCCTAAGGGAGAAGAGATAAGGAAAGGGCAGACCTTTCAAATGTTTCTGACCTGTAGCAAAGTGTAATAGCCTAGATTTTCTGCTATGGGCCTGATGGCAATTACTGTATTTAGCCAAGAGAAAGCTGTTCATTTTGGGGTCCCCAGTTTCTATCTCATACAGAATAAGACTTAAAATGCCTCTATTAATGTCTGGTTCCTGTTCCCCAAACCCCACGCTGGCTTTCGTCTTATTTCCTGTGGAAATGTTTATGCTTAGAGAGACCCACTTTACTTTTACACTATAGGCATTTTACTTCAGGCTTATGTAAAGGACAGCACATCTAACGTTTTCTCCTATAAGGTTCAATTAATCATGACCCTCTTTGAATTAACTACAGTTATGGGGTGAAATTACTGACATGTGACAGACTGCAGTTCAGACCCACTGTGATCTAGGTAGTTTCACCCACTTCCTAGGTGATTAAATAAGAAGTAGAAACATGCTAGAATGTAAAGGATTAATACTGATACCACATGCCAGACACAGTGCTAACAATTTAAAATATAACTCACTATTTTCTTCGTTTTGCAGGTAAGAAAAACATGAGAATATTAAAGTTGAGACTTGCCCTGGAATAGAGAACTACAAGGTGGTGGTCCTGATACTCAAACCTGGCAAAGTTCAACTTCAAAACTCGTGTGTCTGGCACTGGGACAGTAGGAGACTTCAGTGAGCCGTCTAAGACACACTTAGCACTTAGACAAAGACATTGCATATGTCAGAATAATGCTTAGCTTCTAAGTTGTTTGGGGATTAGCATTTGAATATTTTTCTTGAAAAAGGGTTTATGTACTTTATAGACTGAAAAGTTTTATATAACTATCTATTGTCATTTCTTTTATATCAGAATTCAGGTTGACTTCCTTGGAATGTTAATACATGGCTTTAAAAGTATTTTTATGGCATTTTGAATTTTTGTGTAAGCATAAAAAGGTAAATATATATTATGAGTTGTTTAAAGATTCCAGCAAGCAGCTATTATGCAGCATAATGCATACTAAAATTAATTCTAAAGCATATCTATAGTTTATTTTATTTTAAACCATGGCATCTTATTTATAGTATAGTATATTTATGGGTTACAATACCTTTAAATATTTGAGTCTTATGTAGTTGTTTTTCTTCACTTAGCTGATAAAATTTTTAAATGACATTTAATGTTTTAAAGAACATTGCACTTGAGATGCAAAGCTCTTTTATTATTTTTGTTACTAGTTGGCTTGTTCCACACTGCCCCTCCCATAATTATTAGTATCTCACTGACCTGGCTTATATTAAAGTTTCATTCTGATTTTATTGTTTTAGAGATCTATAGTTAGAAGAAGGCAAGTATTAAGTAAATTTATAAATTTTAAGGACAGGTCTGTAACATTGTAATAGCAATATCAAAGTATTAATGGTTACCGAACATGGATGATCATTGATCTGTGATATTTCTATTACAATGGGATACTGCATCAAATATTGAAATATTTCTGTTACTAGACAACGTGTCTTATGAGTAACGTCCTGGCTGTCTTTGCCTGGACCATTCTTTCCTTGAAAGGATGCTTATATGGTACTGTGATCAGCCTTGGAAGGCAGATATAGTGTCGCCCTTTGGAGCAAAGAACACCTTACATTGGCTGACAGCCCTGAGGGGACAGAGATAGTGTCCAGATTATTGGCCAAGCAATCTTACTGCCCGTTCAAAAGGATTTAGGTTCCATCAGCTCAGCATTGTTCTCCTGTGACACAGACCTATTATTGTCAACATATAAGGACACAACATAAACATTTCCGTTCCAAAAGGAAGGAATGGGAACATAACAAGAAAAGATTGAATCATTCAATGCAGGGTAAAAAAAAATCAATAGAGGAAACATGAAATTTTGCACTCAATGTCCAGTGCCTGGGATTTGTGATGAAATTTTCCGGACTCCAAAAGATTTGGACAACTCTACCCCTCCAGCTGTGCTGACTGCAGTGTCCAACCTGAGCCGGCAGCTTTCCTTGGCAGCCATACCATATTCTTGGCATCTCCAAAGTCCTGGGGTCTTCAAAGCTTCATACAATGGCCTCCCAGGGCTTCCTTGCAGGGACTTTGTTCTTGCTTCCCACTGTGTAGCCTCAGTGGCTCCCTGGAAGTGTTCTTTATTTCCTTTCTCTTTATGCTCCCCAAACCAGTGCTAGGTAGGTAGTGCTGCCAGATTTCATTTTCCAGGGAGAATGATGCCTGACCTTGGGGAGCAGGAAACTCCCTCAACATTCTTCCTTCTGGTCCTTTTTTAAAAAGAATCAGCTTTATACTAACTTAATGAGTTGGGTTTTGCCTTCAGGACATCTTTGGTTTCAATGAATTGTGTAGTTGGTCCTTCCTCAATGGTGGTAAGCTCTTAAACAATTGCAGGTGAAATTCATACAGTCTCTGGGCTGGGGACCCAAAATCCATTAATATTGAATACTGTGTCAAACTTCATAATTTTCATATCCTTCTGCTTTGTGCTTTCTTCTGCCAAACACACTAGTCCATTACTTTGCTACATAATTTTTCTCAAATTCTGAGGCATGGGCAGAATACAACCAGCCTCCTTGCCAGAATATTCCATGAATAACCTGAAGCCCAGTTTTCTACATAGTCATTTTCCCCATGGAACCTCATAGGCCAGTTTCCTTTTGCATTTTTGTCTGTCAATCTTTCACAAGAATAGCCCATAAAGTTATGTTTATTGTATTGTTAGGACTCAAAGCTTTTCGCATTATTACTGCATATAAGTTCCAAAATGCTAAAATCCACATAATCAGGTTTATCACAGCAACAACTCCACTGTCAGCAGCAATTTTTTGTATTAGTTACCTTTTAATGGGCGAGACAAAAACACATGATGAAAAGCTTATGGAGGTGATGGGTTTATTTCTGGATGATTACAGTTTCAAGTGGAAGTTTCATCATGGAGAAAGTGTGGCAGGAGCAGACAAATGACATCCCATCATCCCATCAACAAGGAGGAAGTTGAGTGTGGCAAGTGGGACTGGGCTATAGCTCCACAGCTGACCCCATGACGCACCTCCTCCAGCAAAGGTCCAGCTCCCAAAGACTTTGCCAGCAGGGGACTAAAAATGAGGCTTAGTCACAAACATATGAGGCTCCCAGGGACATTTTCCATTCAAACTACCAGAAACCTTTCCTCAAAAGGATGAAAAATCCAAAAACACTCAAACCAAAACTGGTTATGATTTTCCTTAGCTGTCACCAACTATATAATATTGAAAGCTCCTTTTTTACTGGAACAGTTTTTAAGTGTGTTCATTACTCTCCATCCAGTCTGTAATAGGCTAAAGACATTTTCAACACATAATGCCACAGACTAAAAGTTTCCACTGGAATAAGAAGGCATAACAAGCTAAGACTAGGCAAATAGATGGTCAGAAAACCATCAGGACAAGCATCCAATCCTGAAGTTGCCTGTGCAGCAACTGGGACCCATGATGAAGTCCTCTGGGCTCTGAAAGGTCCAATTCAACCCTCCACTGTGCTGCTTGCTTTGTAACTAGACCCACCCAGGCTGGAATGGGCATCTTTCCTTGGAATGCCACTTGGGTAACTCTAAAATACCATGGTCTCTCTTGCGACTCACAGTTCCTCTTTCCAGCTCCACATAATGTCCTAACAGGGACTCATTGTAGGGAATTCAACCCTGGTTCACACTGCTGCATTTCCGTGGTTAACTTTACGACCTCATTTCATGCGTCTTTTGTACTTTCAAAATTAGCACCAGGTAGATTTTACCATCTTATTTGCAAACCAAGAGGCAAAGAAAGTGTGACCTTGGATTTGAGATACTTCGAATTTATAGATCATTTTATTGTGAACTAACTCTTTAATGCTAAAAATGAAATAGGTAGTTAGTTGTCCAGCAATGTAAATGCATACATATTTCCACTTAGTTTATTACTAACGCATCTTTATTTTTGCAATGTTTTTATATAAAATTATTTGTTGTTATGATCACAAGTTTCAATAAATTTGTGGAATTAATAACTGGAGCATCTGTAGATGTTTCTAGACACTCTAGAATGTGTTGTGAGAAATCTCTCTTAGCAGTTGTAGATTTTCCAAATTACAAACTATTCTATATGATTCAGGAGGTGAGACTCTAGTTGTCACATGAGTGCTTAATTTGTAATTAGGAAGAGTATATTATTCTCATTTTGGATGGTTCTTGATGTTCATTTTCTTTTTTTGAGATATGGTATCTAGTCTGGGCTGATTTAGAACTTGCTCTATAGCATTAGCCAGTCTCACACTCACAGCAATCCTCCTACCTCAGCCTCCTGAGTGCTGGAATTAAAGGTATACATCACCATCCCAGCTTTACTGTCATTCTTAAGCAATAGGGTCTCATTCTGCAGCAAAGGCTGGCATAGACCTCACTATATAGCTGTCCTCAAACTCACAGTAGTCCTCTTGTCTTGGCATCCTCAGTGGTTCATTCTTATTTCTGCCTTTTCTGTTGTGGCTGAGAGTGAAAGAATGGATATGTTTTCAGATTTTAAATGTTTATAAGTTTTGGTCATTTTCCAAAATTTCTCTCTCTCATAAACATTAAAAGTAGAGACTATTTTATCTCATTTTGTTCTTCATTGATATCCTGTCTTTCCTACATGGAATGTATTCCTCATATTCGCTTGTCTACTCCCTTCCACTGATAAGTAAGTATACATTAATATGTTTATCAAATGTCATGGACCCTTCATTATATTAGATTTTGGTGTCACAGAGAAAAATTATATATATATAAAAATATATAATATGATCTATAATTAATCTGAATTAATAAAATGATAATAATATTATATTATAATTATAATATATAAATTTATATTATAAATTTATATAATATATAATATTAATAAATTATGTATAATAAAATTTTATATATATATAAAATCTATGATCTACAATTAGTCTGAAGTTGGCTCTCTTGAGAATTTTCCTCTGGGACACTTTCATCCTTTTATGTATTGATTTTACTCTATAGGCTTTTTCTCGAGTTGTAGCTCTCCTGCCAATCGACATCCATTTTACCTTTTCACATATGGCATTGATGGTGACTCCTCTGAGGTCACCGTCTTCACATCCTCAGTCATAGTTAATTCTTCACTCCCCTGTGTTCACAAAATACAACCCCAGGGCCTTCATTACAAAGTACTGTATATCAAGTGGCTTAAGGCAACACTTGCTTTCATGGTTCCAGAGGCTGTAGTCCAAGACTTGGGCATTTGCAGGGCCATACTCACTCACTTTGCAGGTTCTAAGGTGGGATCTGCTCCAGGTCTCTCTCCTGCCTCCTGTTCTTGGCCGTTCTAGCCGATCTCCAGCCTTTGCATGTGTGCATGTGCATGTGTGCGCACGTGTGTGTGTGTGAGTGTGTGTGTGTGTGCCTCTTCATATGACATTTTTATAAGGACAATAGTCCATAGGATTAGGGGCTCACTCTACTCCAGTATGGCCTTATCTTAATTACATTTTCAATGAATCTTCTTCTAATTAAGGTCATGGTAAGAATTACTGGGGGTTAAATATCATATAGTAATCTGGTTGAGAGGGCACAGGCTAACTCATAACCCATTTATTAAAGCACCAGTTACATCTTATAGTTATTAATTCATTTATATGCCTTCTTCTTATAACACCACTCTATAGAGCATAAATTTCTCCAGGGAATCTCTTCTTACTTTTATTAAAAAGTCCTATTCCTTAGCACATTGCCAGATACAGAAAAAAGTAAAATGCTAGTCAAGTAGCTGTTTTACAGGGAAATTTTGATATCTTAAATGATTTTTCTAAGTTTGTCTGGGATTTTCACATGTCTTTTTAAAATCCATTCTAAATTCTTGTTATTTGACTACCCCCAAATAATAACTTTATTATTTTGACGGGTGATTATGGTTTAAGTTAATACAATAAAATCATGCAAAAAAGAAATAAAACCAGGTATTTCTTTGTTGATCATATCATTTGTGTTCAGATGAAGGAGATCAGTCTTGAAATATTCCTAAGGTGTTTTCATTAAATCAAGACATTGAGGAGAACATATTTGACCCCAATGGCTTCCATATCCAGTTACCTGCTTTAATTTGAATTAGAAGTGATTGAACACAGGGAATCATTGGGTATGTGACTCTTTTAACTTTATGATTTCAGTACACAAAAACAAGCTTGCTGTGACATCTGCATGGGGGGTGGCTGTGTGCTCTTGTCTTTCCTTCGTAGTTATCCCTTGATCCTTTTCTTTCTATGTTTGGGGAAGCTTTCCTGTTCCCACTTTGAGTCTTGTTCGTAGGCTGAGCCGCCTCTTGCTCCTGCTGATGCCTGTCCTTACTCTCTCAGGGTCCTTGCAGCTTTGGACTCTCACGAAACTCTGCCACTGTGCAGTAGGGAAATCTGGAAACACCGGTGGCCAGCGTTTGATGATGGCTGTGTGAGACGCAGTGTGGATTTGGTGGCAGAGCCAACATGCATTCAAGGGCCAACTGTGTGCAATGTCTTCTGTGTTAATCCTGGCTGAGTATCTTCGGTAGGACCACCAAGCTGCCATGTGTAACACAAATGGCTGGCCTTGAACTTGGTTCTTCTGTCTTTCTAGTGAGTTTTGCATACCCATTAGGCTTTATGTTCAGTTTTTTTTGATTAACAAACTAGCGCTAACTCCTTTAGCTCATAACTAAGCCTGATAACAGTTCAGTGTTAACTGGATCCACTTATTATGAAAGTTTAGTTTTGTGGACCAAAATAACTTACTCAAAGCTGGATTGATTATGAAAACTTCCATACTTCAGCTTCTAGGCTAGCTTCATTCTCTACATTCTGACATTTTGTAAGTCTTATTTATTTATTCAAAATATATTTAAAATATTTACACATCTGTTTTATATAGTAACTGGTTTCATTGTGGCATCAACATTTCTCTGGCTACTAGAACAACTGTATCTCACTGTAGGTGTTTTGATCCACACAAATTTGATCTCTTACAGTTCTGGGCTAATGTCACTGTGTTGGCAGAGGCGGTTCCTTCTTAAGTTGTCTGTGCAGGAGCCAGTGCTTTGCTCTGTCCAGGTCCTGGAAGCTACTGCAGTCTTTGTGTCACGCCAACTGTTGATTTGTGGCCATCCTGTTGCCCTTTCCTTTTCTATTGTCAAATCTCCTTCCACCTCCTTCCCATTGGGATCACAATTAAGTCCCACCCCAATGAAGAATCTTTTCATCTCAAGACCCTTCACTTAGCCACATTGTTAAAGTCCCCTTGGCCATGTAGGGTAGAATGCACAGTTTCAGATAACCATATGCTCATGTGTGTTTTGCACTGGGAATAAAATGTAAGAAGTTAACTACTTCCATTGCCATTTTTGACCTAATGCTTACACACAAATCAGAGTTACAGTGATGCATACATACACATAGTGGGATAAGTACATCTCAATTAAAGACACTAAGTGCTCAAAGGAGAAGTATTATGTCTATGCTGACCTGCACTGGCTGGAGCAGTAGAGGCATGGGGTTGCCTCTTTCTTGGGAGTTGTTTTCTTTTCCCTCAATGCATTGAGATTCTCCTAATCTCTGCACACTGATGTCAGTTTATGCTTACCTCTTTCTGCAAGCTCAAGCTCACCTTCCACCCAAAGGGGACATTTTGGATGAAACTTTTTCAAGGAAGCTAAGAGCAACCTGAAGTCTCACCAAACTTCATGACAGCAGCTCTTCCCCAAACAGCATCATGTGTTCAATTAGCCACTAGGCTGGCCGGACTCTTGCTTTTAGATTTTTTTCTTTTTTTTTTTTAAATCTTAAATATATATTTATTGTCCATAATGTGTTACATTATTCAGTGGGCAAACAATGAGTTGTTATCCCCAATTCCCCAATGCCCCCCTCCCCATCCCCAATCAGCTGGATATCCTCCTCCATGTACCATCTGGATCAGTCCTTGAGGCAGGGGGCCCTGGATAGCCTAGTACTCTGCCCGGACCTCCTGGCTCAAGTGTGTTGTTGCTATAGGGTTCCATGCCTCTGGACAGTCTCCCCCACCACGGCTCTCACAATCTTTCCGCCCCCTCTTCCACATAGTT
>PVHP010030367.1:0-21746 GCA_004024765.1 Zapus hudsonius | reverse complement strand
TTCGGATTTGTCTTCTACTTCTGAAAGTCTGTCCTCCAGATTATCAACCCTGGGACTGAATGATTCAAGTGAGGTTTTTAGTATTTCTTCTTGATTTTTGGTTTCTGCTATGATTTTATTAATAGCCTCTAATTCTTTGGTGAGATCCAATTTCCAATCTATTTTTGTTTTTGCTTGGGTTTCCTGAAAATCATTTTTTTATTTTTCTTAAGTCCTCATCAAATTTAATTAAATGATTGTCCAGCTCTTCTCTGAGTTGATTAATCTTTAATTCACTTAATTTATTTCTGAATTCGTTCATATTTCTCTCCATCGAATTCAGTTTGGATTCTATGCTTGAGTAGGAATGCTTCAACTCTTTCATGTCTTTTCTCATAAGCTCCATATCAGCCCTTAACTGCATCATATTTGCATTGCTGTTGTGGTCAGGAGTCATATTGTTCTCTCTCTGCAATTGTGTATGTTCTCCTTCTACTTCCTTGTCAATTTCATGTTCCATATTGGGACTAGGTGCCCTGGGTTGGGAAGATACGTTTTTCCGTTGTTTTCTGCCCATGCCCAGCTAGCGAAGAGGGACTCAGGTGCCCTGAGGAGTCCTATTCAGCCCACTTTACTTCCTGGCAGTAGTGTGTGATCCCTGGTACTCACGGAGAGCGCCTGTGCCCTCCTGGGATGTATCCGTCTGATGAACCGGCCTCTGCCAGGGCCCCCAGGCATCTGCCTACTGACTGGCCCCAGAACCAAGCTAGGTTTTGCGCCTGCCTGTGTATATGAGGGGGGTCGTGGAGAGGATTATGTTTGAGGACTGGTTGTTCCCTCGGTGGAAGCCACACAATTGGCATCAGGGAACGGAACCCTTCGTGAGGGGACAAGGGGGGACCCTGAGGGTTCAGCTGCGTGCTCCCCTGCAGAGCCGAGGGCAGTAGGGGAATCCCGCTGAGGTCCCAAAGCTGAGGAGAGGCTGGGCGGCCCAGGGACAGGCCCAGCCGCCAACCTGGGCTGGGTCCCAGTTAGGCAAAGAAACCTCCTCGGAGAGACACCTCCTTCCCTCCCAGATGGTGGAGATGAGCACGTCTGGGGACCTGGAGCTCCCACAGGGAAGCCTCTGGATTGGCGCCCAGGGCCGGGGAGGCTGGCCGCTGCCACCGCAGCAGCCGCGGTGATGGGAGAAAGGCAGGAGCCTTTGGGTCCAGCTGCCCGGCTGCGCACTCTCCTGCAGAGCCGAGGGCAGCAGGTGAACCCCGCTGAGGTCCCAAATCTGAGGAGAGGTTGGACGGCCCAGGGACAGGCCCAGCCGCCAACCTGTAGCCCAGCATACTTTGTTGGCTCCCTTGTCAAAGACCAAGTAGCTGAAGTCACTTGCATGAAAGGCTAGGGTCTTCGAGTCTATTCCACTGGCCAGACTGTCTGTTTTTCTGCCAATACCATGCTGTTTTAGTTACTATGGCTTTGTAGTATGTTTTAAAGTCAGGTATGGTGATTCCTCCTGTGTAAGTTTTATTGCTCAGAATAGTTTTAGCTATTTGAGGTCTTTTGCCTTTACAAATAAATTTTGAGATTATTTTTTTCTATGGCTTTGAAGAAGGAGGTTGGGATTTTTATTGGCAATACATTGAATTTCTAGATCACTTTTAGCAGGATTGCCATTTTTACTATACTGATTCTTCCCATCCATGAGCATGGAATATCTTTCCATCTTAACACATTCTCATCTATTTCCTTCTTGAGTGTTTCAATATTTCCCTTATATAAGTCTTTCACTACCTTGGTTAGTGATATTCCCAGATATTTGATTTTCTTTGAGGTTATAGAGAACGGGACAGTTTCTCTGATGTCTCTTTCAGAGTATTATCTTCTGTGTATAGAAAAGCTACTGATTTCTCTTAATTTTGTATCCTGCCACTCTCCTGAAGGCATTGATCACCTTCAGGAGTTTACTGATACTGTTCTTTGGGTCTGATATATATATATATACTCTCTCTCTATATATATATAGTATCATGTCATCTGCAAAGAGGGATAGTTTGATTTCTTCCTTTCCAATTTGTATCCCTTTTATGCTATTGTTCTGTCTTATCGCTTGGGCTAGAACTTCAAGCACTATATTAAAGAGCAGTGGTGAGATTGGGCACCTCTGTCTTATTCCTAAATTGAGCGGGAAGTCCTTAAATCATTCCCCATTGAGGATGATTTGTGCTTCAGGAGATCTGTATATTGCGTTTATCATGCTGAGGTATAGGCCATCAATGCCTATTCTTTCCAGGGTTTTGAACATGAAGTGGTGTTGAATTTTGTCAAAAACCCTCTCAGCATCAATTGAGATGACCATGTGGTTTTTGTGGGTGAGTTTGTTAATGTGGTGAATTATATTTATCAACTTGCATATGTTGAACTATCCCTGCATCCCTGGGATGAAGCCGACTTGGTAAGGGTGAATTATAGACTTGATATGGGTTTGTATTTGGTTTGCTAAGACTTTGCTTAGGATTTTTACATCCAAGTTCATCAGGGATATGGGTCTGTAGTTTTCTATTTTTGTTAAGTCCTTGCCTGGTTTGGGAATTAGGGTGATGGTAGCTTCATAGAAGGAGTTTGGGAGCCAACCCTCTTTTTCTATGTCCCTGACAAGCTTCAAAAAGAGAGGTTTCAGTCCCCTACGGCAAAGGTGTCTAAATAAAATATTTTTTTTAAAAAAAGAAACAGCAAAGCTATTTTTTTACTATTAAGCAAATTAAGTATTTTCTTGAATTAAATACAGGTTCAGAAATTCATTCAAAGGTACAAAGGAAGAAAAACGAATTTTTAGAAAAGGTGTTACTCTTAAAGAGCACTTATGAGGAGTTAAAATGCAAATTAAATCAAATTGGAAAGGAAAATTAATACATACAATTGCTACGATATAACATCTAATATTGGTTTCAAAACTCAGCCATAAAAACCATATGAAAGCTTAATTCCTACAAGTGAGAATAAACCAAGTCACATTCTTCTACCTGAGCCAGGAAAGAACTCCTTGTGAAGAACATCCTCAAAATAGTACAGAAATAGAAAGGGGAAAAAAGTTCCAAATTTTCCTTTCACAGCTAATCATTCTCAGACACACTGTCCTCTGAACTCAAGGTAGGCAAAAGACAAAAACCCTTTAGGTTATGTCTAGACACATTTCTTTTTCTCTATCACAAAAGCCAGTGCTTCCAGGAGTGGTAGAATCTGCCTGTGAAACTGTTTGATAGGCAACTGACACCTATATGACTGTGTCAATGACTTCTCAAACTCTGGAATGAATATCAATTTTTAAGTGAAGGACAGAATTCCAGTGCTCAGTCTTTTTTCTTCTAAATTCTTGGCTTGGAGCAGAGTGATCCAGCTTTCAATGTGGCATGGTGTTTGTGACCATAGCCCTTTCTTTGTTGTCCTATCTTCATATGACACAAAGTTAAGAAACTAAGAACCTTCCCAGTTAAAAGGCCTAGCATGTTTGTCTACAAATTCCTAAATTCCGTGGAAACTTGGCAAAAAATAATCCAAGAAGCTACAAAGGAGTGCATTTTAAAATAATCTAACAAGGGGCTGGGGAGACGGCTCAGTGGATAAAGTACTTGTTACACAAGCATGAGGACCTGAGTTCTGATCCCAGGAACTCATGTAAAATCTGTAAACTGTGATGAACTCCTGCAATTGCATCACAATAGCAAGAAGGAAAGTTTAGAATATAAAAATTGCCAGTAAGATATATACAGAGAATCAAATTGGCTAACTTGGGGTGTCACTATTACAATCTATAACCTAAGGGGAGGATAGAAGGACAGTCAGTGGTCCATATATACACATGGCACCTTTTCTCTATCTTTTTTTTCATTCTTTCTTGGTGTTGTTTTGCTTAGTTTGGTTTTGTTGGTGGTGCTGCTGGACTCTGTTATTTTCTTTTTGTCCTTTCTTGATTTTTTTTGTGGCATTACTGTGGGGTTTTTTTTGTTTTATCTTATTTATTACTCTTCTTTTCTCCTTTCTGTTCCTCTTTCTTCTCATTCTTTCATTCTTTTTTACTACTGTTTCACCTTGGTGATTCTCTTACCTTGTTTGAATATTGATGATGTTGCCACTTTTGATCATGGATATCAAAGCTTTAGTAGCTGAGACACTCAATTAATATCCAGATTACTATATATTAATGGTTAGGTTATTAAAAAATCAAAAAAGGCTACCATCAAGCTGAGAAATATTAAATCTATAATTAATTATGTGGGAATCAACATTTGGCCTACTGCCTAAAAACCACATAAAAACACACTTCCAAGTGAAACTAAAAGAACCTACAAAAGAAACAACCAAATAGAATAATGGGAAAAGGGAACAAATAAAGGGAGGGATGGGACATCCATATCCACAAATGTTCAAGTCACAAAAAAGAAATTCAAAAGAGTAAGAGATAATAAGACAAAATTAAAGAATCTGACCAGTATTTCCAAGAACTCTGAGAGAAATTTAAGAAACCAATCCTCAGAATATATGGGATAGAAGAAGGAAGTTGAGATAAATACAAAAGAAATTATCAGATGTTTATTTATTTATTTGGTTTTTCAGGTAGGGTCTCACTGTAGCCCAGGCTGACCTGGAATTAACTATGTCATCTCAGGTTGGCCTCACATTCACGGTGATCCTCCTACCTTGGCCTCACAAAAATTTCTCAAATTAACTCACAGAGAATGAAATTAAGGAAAACATCCTATTCACAAAACAATAACCTTGAAATACTCATGTTTTTTGTCCACATATTGGTGCTTTTTTTAAGTGCTGAACACTTAACTATCACATCTCAGAACTTAAATTTTGAGTCGCTCCAGTAGTCACTGCCATCTGAACAGGGAAACTTCCCTAACCCAAAGTTTGAGCAGCACCAATATGTGGACAAAAAACATGAGTATTTCAAGGTTATTGTGATGGGCATAATATATCCACACAGCTAAGCAACAGTAGTAGCTCCCTCCTCCCTCAGAGCTTGTGACCTTACCAGCCACAGACTTTTGACTAGCTTTTTAGTATCAGGCATGAATTCCCTATCATGGAGTGTGCCTTAAATCGAATTTGAGCTCTTGATTACCCTCATAACAGAAACACCACTATTACACTAGTAGGTATGTGTTGCCTAGCTTGCAGGGTGCACTGCTCTTAAAGAATACTGATGACTCTCTCCTCTAGCAGGTTGCATAGCACATACCAGCTCTTGGATCTCTAATCAATTTCTGTGTGCTCCAACTGAAACATGTAGTATCTTCAGCAATAGGATCATACCAACTACTTCTGGTGGGCAAACAAGAGACTTGGAAATTGCCTGCATTGTTTGGGGGGGATATCAGGAGCCTTCCTGAGCAATAACTGATTGGGAGGTATTCCACTCCTAGCATTGAAAATTTTCTGCAACAACCTGTGTCTTCTGGGCCCAGCATTATATACCCCACAGGGTACTTCTGCCCAAACTCTTTCTCTTTTAACTTATATAAGTTTTTCATTTAATAACAAAGAATTTGATTTCAATATGGCTTACTTGTAACTTTAGTTTTAGTAGCCCTCCTCCCAGTTCTTCCTCTCCTCCAACCCCCTTTCCTGACCCAATTTACACCATTCCACTTATGAGTATTGCACACCTTTACTTGCATATAAACTATCTATCCTCTCCCCTTAAGCCCCTCCTTTCATCAGTCTCTGAGGTCCCTTTCTAGCTACCTGCTCTCTTCTACTGACTCTTACTCAAACTCACATACAAATCTTAAATTAGAAGCTAGGTTCCACATATGAGAGATTATAATGTTCAGCATTTCAATTTCTGGGCCTGGGCTACCTCACTTAGAATCTTTTCCAGATTCATCCATTTTCTTGCAAATTTTATCATTTCCTTTTTCTCTTTAGCTGAATATTACTCCCTTATGTATATGTATCATATCTTCATTATCTATTTATCAGATGATGTGTATCTAAGATTATTCCATGTATTAGCTATTTTGAAAGAGCAACAGTAAATATGGATGAGCAAGTATCTCTATAGTGCAGTGTATGATATGCCCAGGAGTGGTATAGATGTGTCATATAGTAGATATATTTTTAATTGTCTCAGAAAACTCTATACTGATTTGCATAATGACTGAATGAGTTTATATTCCCTTCAAACAGAGAAGGGTTCCTCTTTTAACTGCCTCAGAAAACTCAATACTGATTTGCATAATGACTGAACGAGTTTATATTCCCACCAACAGAGAAGGGCTCCTGTTTCTCCACATTTGACATTTGATTGCTTAAGGATAGGAATTCTGAACAAAGTGAGCTGGAATCTGAAAGTAGTTTTAATTTGCATTTCACTGATGGCTAAGGATGTCAAACATTTTAAAAGTATTTATAGGCCATTTGTATTTCTTCTTCTGATAACCAGTTTTATAGCCCACTTTTTTATTAGGTTGTTTGATTTATTATTTTTATTGAGTTATTTGTATATCATAAATATTAACCCTCTGTCAGTTGTGTAGATGGCAAAGATCTTTCTTCCAATCTGTAGGCTCTTTGATTGATTTACAGCATCCATTGCTGTGCAAAAGATTTTTAATTTCATGAGATCCCATTGGTTGAACCATCACTGCATCTCTGGAACAAAACCCACTTGATCAGGGAAAATTATCTTTTTATGTGTTTCTGTATTCTGTCTGAAAGTATTTTGTTGAGAATTTTTATATCTGTGTCCATGAAGGTGATTGGTATATAATTTTATTTTTATGTTTTAAAGTATTTTTATTGGTAGCTAATATATGAACATAGTGTAAATTGGTCATATTCCCATTGGATTATCCTCTTATATCCTCTCTCCCTCACCTCCATTCCACTGAGGACCCTCCTCAGTGGAGGTATCAGTTATCACTGTGGGATCATGAATGTATCATTCAGCTTCTGTGGAGAGGACAATGACTCATAGTATACCTTCCCCCCTCCCTGTGGCTCTTACATTCTTTCTGTCCCATCTTCCACAATTTTTTCTGAGCCTTGTAGGATGTGTTAGAAATCTAATTTAGTGTTGAGCTCTCAGCAGCCTCTTATTTTCTACTTTGATGACTTTTGAGTCTCCCACGTGTCTACTGTCATCATGCTGGATAGTAGGGAGAGCAGCACTCATATTTAATCAATCACTTTTTCTGTAATGTTTCCTGGGTTCTGGCAGGTGTGATAGAGATGAATAATCTCAGCTCTTCTTGTCATTCTGAAGGGTCTTGGGTCAGTCTCCTCAATATTTGACACCATTTATAACAGTGAGGTCACTATTGATCAGAGATAAACATATACATTTAGAACGCTTTTTGATGGGTCTCTCTATTTATCCAAAGAACAGCAGAAGCTTCCCTCTAGGGTCTATGACCTTTCAAGCCATAGGTTTCTGATTTGGTTCTCAGTACCAGACATGAATTCCCTCCCACTAAGTGGACTTCATATCCAATCAGTTAAAAGTTGATTACCCCCATAACTTATGTGCCACTATTGCATCTGTGGGTACTTCTTGCCTGGCTAATTGATTTTATAGCTTGCAAGATCCACTGCTTGTTCACATTGTTGGTGATTTTTATTCCCCAGCAACTTGCATAGTACTATCTAGCATTATGACAGCCAGCAGGGAGCTAGCTTCCATCAAACAAAACTTGATTTCTCACTGTCCTGCAGCTGCAGCCTGTAGTATCTTCAGCAACAGAGTCTTGCCATTTATTTCTTGTGGGTAACCAAAAGCTTTGGCAATGGACTGCATTGTTTTGGGGATCTCGTAGGCCTCTCTGACCAACTATTCACTAGGGGTGGGGGATGTTTGGGTAGTGACCCAACTCTGGCACTGGAACTTACCAGCAACAGCCTATGGTTTCAGGGTAAAGCTTTCTCCACTGAATCAGGGTACTTCCACCCAAATGTGCTCTCTCTCTCTCTCTCTCTCTCTCTCTCTCTCTCTCTCTCTCTTTCTCTCTCTCTGTGTGTTTAAAGAAAATTGTATCTTTTAATTAGCTGACAAAGTGGTAGGTTTCTATAGCAATAATTCATTGAAGTCTTTAGTTTTGTGAATCACCCCTCCCTTCCCTCCTTTACCCCTATGCCCCTAGACTCTTCCACAGCCCTATTCCCACTAGACCCTTCCACGCCCTGTATTCTGTCCCTTCACTTCCTTGTCTATGATCCTGTCCTCTGATCCCTCCCTGCTTCTCCTCTCGCCAAACCTCATTCTAGCTTCCTAACCAGTACTACTGATGCTTACCATAACTTAAAATCTTATGAAACTATCCCATGTTAAAATCCACATGAGAAAAAACATGTGTCATTTGTGTTTCTGACATATCCTCACTTAAAATTTTTTCCAGCTCCATTCTTTTTCCTTCAAATTTCATAATTTCATTTGTTCTTACCAGTGATTAGAACTCCATTGTGTATGTGTACCACATCTGCATTATCCATTCATCAATTGATGGGCATCTAGTCTGATTCCATTCCTACCTATTATGAATACAGCAGCAACAAACATGGTTGAGTAAGTATCTCTCCAAGGTCAAATGGGATCCCTTGGATGCCTGCAATCTCAGGTGGTATTCCAATGCTGGTGTATGAAGGAAGGGAAACCATGGAATGCTATCTGAAGGTGCTCAGGAGCTTCTGGGTTGGTCCCCATTGTTCTCACCTTCCAGTTCTGGTGTGTGTAGGGAGAATCCCTTCCCAGTAGTTTCCAATGCTCTTGCTATCTCTGGCAAGGCAGGATGAGGAGAAGCACTTCCAGTTGGTATCAGGCTAGAGCTGATCCTAGATCCTCACTGATTGCTACTAACCCCCTCCTGCTTCTCTGCAGGGGTCTAACCTGATTTAGTAAATTCCTAGGGCATCTTGACTTTTTCCTAAAAAAAAGTGAAAATGAATGTGTTGTGTGTTATCTTTTCTTTTCCCCCTTATTTCAAAAATGATATTCTGCCATCTTAACACAAAATCCTACTTTCCTTTTTCTTTAAACTTTCATTTTTTTGATTGGACAAGAACAACAAGTAGTGGAACTCATTATGAGCAAAAAAAAAAGGAGTAGTTTAATTAGGAGGTTGGCCATCATCTTTGTTCTTTAACTCCCTGCTTAGTAACCTTTTCCCAGGACCTCTTATAGCAGAAGACAGACTAACAAGAGAACCAATGTTTGTTAGCATTGTTCTCAAAGAGTTTAGAGTTTAGGCTTAAATACAATCGCTTTTCTGAAACAAATAAAAAAACAAAAACAAAACAGTGTGGGGAAAAGTCCTGATAAAATGAGACAGCCAGGAAAACAACTTAAACAAAGGTAAGGTTTCTTATGCAGTTGTAAGAGTCTCAAGTCTGACATGCTAGTCCATGTATATAACTTCAACATTCATAAAGCTGAGTCAGGAGAATCTCAAATGTGTTCTTGGGCTATCATGGGCTATGTCATAAAACCTTGTCTCAAAAAAAAGTTTCCAGAAATTTAGTCATGCTTTTTTTTCTAGCACAAAAAGAGATAACATTATAAATGGAGATTTTTCTCCAAAGATGTAAAGTTCTCTTACAAAAAGTTGCCTTACAAAAAGGCAACTTTCCAGAGTGAATCATGTCTGCATTTTCTCAAATAACTAGCCTTTAAAACAATCAATATGCCAAGGAGGTATATTTTGAGATAGCATATTTTGATTTTCCAGTCATATTTTAAAATGATATGTCCCAAACTCCAACTATTCCAACAAAAAATTTGTTAAGATTATTATTATTTTTTCTTTTTTGGTTATTTCAAGGTAGGGTCTCGCTCTAGTCCAGGCTTACCTGGAATTCACTGTGTAGTCTCAGGGTGGCCTTGAACTCATGGCGATCCTCCTACCTCTGCCTCCCGAGTGCTGGGATTAAAGGCGTGCGCCACCACGCCCGGCTAAGATTATTTCTTGTATGCTGTCTCCCCAACTCAGAAAACTTATTAACATTGAGTTGTTAAGCAAGGGAGAATGTGGAAACACTGACCACACTGAATTGTAACCTAACAGTGTGCTCCCAGAAAGTAGCAACAGTCAAGACATGCTCCGTTTCACAGGCTGGAGAGATGGCTCATTGGTTAAAGGCACTTGCATGCAAATCGTGAAGGTCTGGGTTCAATTCCCCAGTACCCATGTAAATCCAGATGTACAAAATGGTACATGCAGCTGGAGTTCATTTGCAGAGGCAGAGAGCCTGACATTCACACACACTCTCTCTCTCTCTCTCTCTCTCTCAAATAAATAAATAAGAATATTTTTAAAAGAAATACTCTATTTCTTTATATCCTAGGAAATGGTGTAAAGGGCCACATAACATTGACATTTAGGGACAAGAACTATCTCTACCTTTCTTTCCTCATGGCTCCTCAAGACTGCTAAAATATCAGCTTCCCACCTTTTCCCCCTGATTCCCTTGTATCTCTATAAAACCTCAGGTATTCCTCTTTCATGAAGAATTAATGAGCAGTCTTCCTGTGACATTAATCTGAATAAAATAATCTCCTTGATGTATTTTGTCTTGACAGTATTGTTAAATTTTTCACAATGAACAATTATTCTTATACTTTAAAAGGATTTAAGTAACACAAAATACTTTCTTGTGTGTGTTCTTTGCAAAAGTATTTCATTTTTCTTGGAGCTAAATGATGATTTTCAAGGAAAGAAAAGGGACAAATGGTTTTTAAATGATTTAGAGAGGATTCTACAAAGTTTCATGTGTCAGGAGCCTGGTTCCCAATGTCATAGTATTGAGAGGTGGTAGGACTCTGAAGTGGGTGTGCTATAGGAGGTGATTACATCATGAGAATACTACCATCATGAATGGATTAATGTCATTCTCCTAAAATAAATTCAGTTCTCTTAATACTGAGCTGGTGGGACAGCACAATGGATGAATTGCCACAAAAGTAGGTTATTACAAAGCATGTCAGCTACCCCTTTTTCTCTCAAACACATGCCTGCTTGCCCTTCTATTTTTCCATGCCATGCTCTTGGTCTCCAAAACTGCTAACCAAAATAAACTCCTTCTCTTTTCAGTCCTACTCCTCCACTTCCTCCTTCTCCCTCCATCCTTCTTCTTTCCTTCTTCTAGGTCTCAAGCGAGCTTAGGCTGGTCTCAAACTCACAATCCTACTATTAAGAAGAATGGAAGGAAGGTGAGTCCAACAGGTAAACCACTAAGCCAAACTTAACCACTTTTCTTTAGAACATAACTAGCCTTGGGTATTCTGATAGAGTTTTTTTTTAAGGCTTAAAAAAAATCTTACCATCAAATCCTTGTCTCGCAACAATAGAATGAGGCCCATGGAAAAAGAACAGTAACTCAAGCAAAGGAAACTTAATGAGCAAAAGAGAAAATTTCTGGACTTCTGGTTCAAGATGGCTGACTAGCAGAAATGCTGCCTCCCTTGGGGAACAAGGTTCAGGGTTTTCAGCAGGGATCCAGGTCGTGGAAACAAGCTGCGGCCACCCGTTGAGCCCCAGACACCTCCTGGCATAGGATCCTCACGAATAGAAGCTGACATCCAGGAGCAGTGCTCGCCAGAGGCAGTGAGTCATCTGGAGCTGGCAAACCATACCAGAGCAGCCTCAGCCCACCAGCCAACCAAGGCTTTCCTTCTGCCTCTGCTGGTTTCCCTTTGGTTTCATCCCTTTCGCTCCCACCCTCTGCATCACCCGTGCCTCTATCCTGTCCCACCCGGGCCTTTGTGTGTATTTCCTTTTTAACTTTTTTTTTCTTTTCAACTGACCAGGGGCTTATCCTCCGAAGTCCCTCTGCCAGCCTCAGCGTCTCTGAGTCTGGCTGTCGCCCCCCCCCAGCCCCCCTCGCATGTCTATTTCCCTTTCAACTTGTTTTTTGTTTTGTTTTGATTTTTTCTTCCCTCCGACCAGGGGCTTATACTCCAAAGCCCCTCCCCCAGCCGCAGTATCCCCTGCATCTGCCCGACCCACCGGCCCCCCTTGCATGTCTATTTCCATTTCAACTTTTTTTTCCCTTGTTTTTATTTTGATTTTTTTCTTCCCACCGACCAGGGAATTATCCTCCGAAGCCCCTCCCCCTGCCAAAGTGTCTCCCGTGTATGCCCTGCCCCCCACCGAAGGTCATTAAAACATATGGAAAAAATCCAACCCCAAGATCAAGAAAGATCAAGAAAGATCTGAAAGCGGACAAAGAACCAAATTAGGGCAGTTCAAGCGACCAAAGGGTGGGTGGAAGGTGCTGCAGTATGAATACTGTAAGAATATTTTGACTGGTCTGAAAAGATAAAAGAATTATCAAAAACTACATGGAATAATTGAAATCCCTTCAAGTTTGAAAGTAAGCATTTTAGGACAAATAAAAGGAAATTCGACTTTGTACTTGTGGAAACAAATCCCTAAATGTGAACAGGTTTATATTGACTCATGGGTAGGTAACAGACAGATCCATGATAAGTTATTGGAAAGTAGGATGTCTGAATTACCAAGGAAGACAGCCATAGTCTCTATTGGTCTGTCTCAAACTGAATTGGATGGGGGAAAGGTATAGTCCAATATAAACTTTTCTTGGTTATCTCTTAAAAGTCAATTCCATTTATGCCATTATTGGCAAGTCTTGCCTTTGTTTATTCTGGTGCCAGTATTTTCTGCCTGTTTTGTTGGCATCTGAGTTTATTTACTTCTGTACCATGTGGCAGTTTATGTCTTCTTTATAACCACTCTTTCCAGGTTAATTCCACTTACACTTGACATCTAACTGAGAGGGCCCATCTCTTCTCACCCTTTTCCTAGTCAGTATGCACAACAAATATTTATTAAGCCCTTAATCTGGGCAAAATGTTACTGGATAAGTAGGGAGAACAGATAACCTTTATGCAGTAAATGTCTACTGAGCACAGCCTAGTAAATCATTAGAATATAACGCATTGTTTTAAGGTATTTTAACAATATTTTACACCATATCCTAGTATAATTAAAAACCCAATACACTATCAAAGAAATAATTTTACAGTTATCTGCCATTTAAAAGTGGTATTTGCATCATTACTACAAATAATGAAATATATAATTGGATTATTTGTGCAGTGACTGTACAGTGTACTAGAATAATACTAAATTGTTGCCTCTGCCTCAAATACTAGAACTTAATCCTCAAAATAAGTATTTAATTTTACATTCAATATAAGAGCAGACCTAGGGTGCAGACAGCCCTCATCCCAACTGACTTCATTTGTTCTGTAACACCAAATTATACTTTTTAGTAGTGTAAGTGTACATTTTATAGGAGACATTCTATGTATAGTGAATAAATAACTTTTGTAGTGTCAAAAAATGTTATGGATTCTTTAATTCCTTATCAGGTTATGAAGCTTGTTTATCATACATTGATTCCATCACATTTGGATTTTTTGTTGTATTTTTACCAAATATACCAGATATAACTATGTAAAAGATCTAAAATCTGGAAATGGAGTGTAAGCCTTTACAGCAATTTTGAAAATGTAGAATACACATAAGTGAAGGTAGTTGAATCTGTATTAAAAAATTTTAGTCTGCGTAGGATCACATAAAGTGGCAAGTAAACAGGCTACAGCCCATAAATTTTTACTTAATTCCTTTTTTCCCCATTTTAATCAGGGTTGAAATGTTTTTATAGCTTTGTATTTTCAAGGAGACAAAAATTAATATAATTAAATCTAGAATTTACTTAGAGCAAAGATTAGGCTAAAAGATTTTATTTTATACCTTTGCATAATTATTAGCATTGAATTGGTTGGTTCTTATAGGTAGAGGTTCTATATACTTTTAAAAATATCTGTAATTCATAAATGTTTTGTACTCTACCCTCTCTCCATTTCCTTTCAAATTGATGTTAAAACCGTTTTAGGGAAGAATTAAGTTGCCTGTTATTTTTTAAATTGAATATTATTGTACTTCCATCTTATTTTTTGATGGAAAATATGTCCATTTACAATAATACATGACAGTTCTCATAAATTTTAAATGTTGGGCACATGTGGTTTTGGCAGCTGTTAAGTTACAGTTGAGTCTGCCTTTTGGTTCCCATGTATAATGAAATGATATTACTAAGCACTTAAGGTGCCAAACTGTATGCTTTTCAGATAGTCCTCATCTTCAAAACACTCTGGGGAAGTAGGTATCATTCCCATTTTACAGATGAGAGGGATTCTTTGTGACAGGCTTTTCTGCATACACTGGTTCATTCCTTACTGCCTTGTAAACACTGATACTTCTCTGAGTAGATTGAATGTAATCCAAAATCTCATCACTGGTTTTCCAAATTTCAATTTCTTTTTCTTGTTGTTGTTGTATTGCTTTTTGACCATGTTCATGTTGCAAAGTTACTGAGATCATATTTTGACATGGGAAGACTGACTTGAGTAATGGTGAGGGTCATCAAGACTTAGGTGTACCAGAAGTGAAATGTTCTTAATTTCAGTGATGACCTGATAAATAGGTAAAGTAACAACCTGTTTGTCTTTAGCTATTAACATCTACAAGACATTCTGCTAGGCATTGTGGAAAAATGACTCCTTTTGGGTCTTTACCTTTGCCTCTTTAACAGTGTTAGATATTACGGTATTTTTGTTATTTGTAAAGCCTTTTCACCCTTGTGTTAAAGATGGAGATTTTCTTTGGAATATAAAGTGAGGCATGTAAAATTTAAAAAAAAATTATTCATTTTCAAGCATATATATATATATATATATATATATATATATATAGAGAGAGAGAGAGAGAGAGAGAGAGAGAGAGAGCACACCAGGGCCACCACCTTATGGGTCTGGCTTATGTGGGTACTGGGGAATTGAACTCAGGGACTTAGGCACTGGAGGCAAGTGCTTTAACCGCTGAGCCATCTCTCCAGCCTGCTTTGCTATTTCTTAATGAAAAATAATTATTTCATCACTCTAATTTAATATCTAACTTTCTTATTTCTTTGTGTCAAGGAATAATTAATGAGCCACATGAAATTATCCACAAGAATAAAAACACTCATCTACAAAGCTTTCTTAAATGGGGAAAAGTGTGGCATGTTTCCCTATAGGCGGTCATGGTTTGGACACGTCAGCATAGGTTCTTTGACGTCTACTTTACCAAGTTAGTGTTTTCATAGTACATAAACCTCCCTCTCAGCTCACGCATATATGCCACATATGAACACATATTCACATAATATAAATCAGCTCAGTTGGATAATGAAATTAAGCACTTGGATGGTTAAATTGCTCAAAGTTTATGCAAGTTGGTCTGAGGATGGAACTAAGTTGGTAGAGTGCTTCCCTAGCATAAAAAAGCTATGTGTTCACCCCCAGCACCACATAAACCAAGAAGCATGTGGCACACACCTTTACACTATCTATCTATCTATCTATCTATCTATCTATCTATCTATCTATCTATCTATCTATCTATCTATCTATCTATCTATCTATCTATCTATCTATCATCTATCTATCATCTATCTATCATCTATCTATCTATCTATCTATCTATCTATCTATCTATCTATCTATCTATCTATCTATCTATCTATCAATCAATCATCTATCTATCTATCATCTATCTGTCTATGTAAATTTGACACAGGTTCTGTGATAATGGAGAGCTGTCACATGATCAGTTTGTTGCCCAGAACCAGTCATGAGGGAATGGATGCCCCAAGCCCACAACAGCCAGCCTGACTTCTGATGCTACATGTGCAGATTTCAGCAGCAGAAAAGCCTTAAGCTGTTTTGGAACAGTAGTTTTGGGAACAGGCTCTTCTTGTAGATGTTTATTACTCTCACAGAAACAATATATCCAGTAGTTAATTGAGTGCATAAGTCTTTGTAGAAGGCTCTATGAAACATCCTGTGAAGAGACATTTTCAAAAATAAAAAAGGTCACTGATTTGTAATAAAAGGGAATGATGCTAAATCCACTGCACATATTTTTGTAAAAATATAACTTAACTAATGATATTTTGGGTCACTGGATACAAATAGAAAACAACCATTATCCATATTATTGCTTGAGATCATATTTTTATTTTTATTAATTTCAACTAATTTTTAAAATGAGCTATTTTAGCTTATCTTAAAACCATCTATCAGTATAACAAGATACTACTTGTACTATGTGGAAATTTAATGCTCTTATATTTAAAATGAAGTGACCTTCTGATCATGTGTTTACCAAATTGGCAGATTATTACTTAGTAAAAAATATTACTTTTCTCAGTTCATTTAATCAGCGATACTTTCTGTATCCACAGTGATTTTCAGAATTGTCTATTACCTCTTTGTGATATTTATACTGATGATCACCTTTTTTTAAGTCTTAAATATATATTTATTGTCCATAATGAGTTACATTATTCAGTGGGCAATGAGTTGTTATCCCCAATTCCCTAGTCCCTCCTCCCCATCCCCAATCAGCTGGATATCCTCCTCCGTGGGCCGTCTGGATGAGTCCTTGTGGCAGGGGACCCTGGATAGCCTAGTACTCAGCCCGGTCCTCCTGGCCCAAGTGTGTTTTTACTGAAGAGTGCCATACCTCTGGATAGTCTCCCCCACCACAGCTCTGACAATCTTTCCACCCCCTCTTCCACATAGTTCCCTGAGTCATGGTGGATGAGTATTAAGGCTGCTTTAAGGTTGTGAGTTTAGGGGTCTTTGTGTTGAAGATCGTTGGTTTCTGCCTCACTGGCTTATCCTGTGTAGATTGAATGTCTGTGGCTGTGGGTCCCTCGTTCCTCCCGTCCTTCTCTGCGGGGTTCCATATGGATCCTCCACGGTATGACTGTGGTGGCTCCTCTCTTGCCAGAATCTCAGGTATCGGCCTATGGTCGGTTGGTAGGGTTAGATGGTCCCCAGCTCTCTTGCTGCATCCTGAAAAATACAAGCACAATCTCCATCAGAGAGTGAGATCAGTGTAGGTTAACAAATATACATAATTCTAGATTACTTAGATTCTATTTTTAGCAGCCTCCCCATCAATCGCTCCCACAGTGCATCTTAGGAGCCCAAGAGTATGGGATCCGGTATCTATCGCCCTGAATCCCAAGTTTCACACAAGAGCTCCCCTCACTAAAGAGAAAATTTGGCTGAATTTGAAAGCTGTTGATTGTCTCCCCGAGGCCCAGGCTCCTCCATTGCACAAGTGCTCTTTCTTGGTTCACTGTTCTTTCCCAGTAGGAGGTGTGGTCATGGCCGCAAATTGTATTTTATGTCAGTGGTCTCTGTTTACTCCAGCTGTTGTTGATCAGTTTCCCCTGGCAGCAGGTGTAGTGCCTACCAGCACTACACTAACTGCCTTCTGGGGGCTGGACACTGTTCTGGATGTTGAAGGGTCTCTCGATGCTAATCGATGGCATTCTGTGATTTCTTCAGCAACAGGGTTTTGCCTCAGGCCTGGGGAGGGCACTCAAGAGCTTTGACAGAATTCTGTCTTGTTGGAACCTCATGAGTTGCTTTGGTCAACAGCTCAGTGAGGGAAGGAACCAGTGGTTGGAACCAGGGGTTGTCAGACTGATCCAATTATTAACAGGCTTAGACTCTCTCCCCTACCACTCATGGCCCCTCTTGCCAGTCGAACCCACAAGGTGCTCAATAGGTTACAGTATGCTTGTGAGGATTTTATGTTTTGAACCTAGTATGGTTTAGCCTCATGCTTAAGCCATTCCCCTCCCTCCATCCCTTCCCCTCATTCATAATCTCTCACTTCTTTCTACTAGTCTGTGTTGAGTTTATGGTGATCCTGTTAAGGACCATATATGAGGGAGAATATGCGGCGTTCGATTCTCTGTTCTTTTGAGAGTTCACTTAGTAAGGTCTGCTCAAAGTCAGATCATTTTTTCCTAAATTTCGATATGTCATTTTTCCTTTCAGCTGAGTAAAATTCCATCGTGTAAATATACCACAGTTTCACTGTCCATTCCTCCATGGATGGGCATTTGGGTTGAATCCAATTCTTGGCCATTATGAATTGAGCTGCTATAAATATAGTTGTACAAAAGTTTCTGCATCGAGATATGATATCTTATGGGTAGATGCCTAGTAGAGGGATAGCTGGGTCCATTGGTAGTTCTAGGTCCATTCTGTCTAGGAGTTTCCACACTATTTTCCATAGCGGTTGAACCAGTTTGCAATCCCACCAGCAGTGAATGAGGGTTCCTTTTTCCCCACATCCTCGCCAGCAACGATTGTTGTTGGTTTTCTTTATGATTGCCATTCTGACAAGGGAAAGGTGGTATCTCATTGTGGTTTTAATTTGCATTTCCCTGATGCTTAAGGATGCTGAGCACTTTCTTAAATAAGTCAAGGCCTTTTGTGTTTCCTCCTCTGTGAATTCTCTGTTGAGATTAGTGTCCCATTTTGTGAGGGGGCATTTTGGGTTTTTGTTATTAAATTTTTTGAGTTTTCTGTAGGTTCTGGAAATTAGGCCTCTGTCTGAGTTGTAGCTGGCAAAAATCATCTCCCAGTTTGAAGGGGGTCTATTGACTCTGAGAATGATTTTTTTTTCTGTACAGAAGCTTTTGAGTCTGATCAGGTCTCATTGATTATGTGACTGCTGCACTTCCTAGGCTACTGGAGATTTTCTCAGGAACTTATTCCCTTTTCCTATTTCATGTAGGGTTCCTCCTATTTTTTCTTTCAGGGTGTTTAGGATTGTATGGTTAATATTGAGGTCTCTGATCCATTTGGAGTTGATCTTTGTGCATGGTGAAAGGAGTGGGTCTATTTTCATTTTTTAAATGTGTTTATCCAATTTTTCCAGCACCATTTGTTGAATATGGTATCTTTAGCCCAGCATACATTTTTGGCACCCTTGTTGATGACTAAGAAGCTGAAGTTACTTGCATTAAAGGCTGGGACTTCAATTCTATTCCATTGGTCAGACTGACTGTTTTTCTGGCAATACCATGCTGTTTTAGTTACTATGGCTTTGTAGTATGTTTTAAAGTCAGGTGTGCTGATACCTCCTACGTAATTTTTTTTTACTCAGAATAGTTTTAGCTATTGAGGTCTCTTACCCTTCCAAATAAATTTAGAGATAATTTTATCTATGTTTGTGAAGAAGTTTGAGATTTTTATTGGTATTGCGTTGAATCTGTAGATTGCTGTTGGCAGGATTGCCATTTTTACTATGTTGATTCTCCCTATCCATGAGCATGGAATGTCTTTCCATTTTGTCACATCCTCCTCTATTTCCCTCTTGAGTGTTTCAATATTTTCCTTATATAAGTCTTTCACTACCTTGGTTAGTGATATTCCTATGTATTAGATGTTGTTTGATGATATAGAGAAAGGGATAGTTTCTCTGATATCTTTTTTCCGAATGTTTGTCTTCTGTATATAGAAAGACTACTGATTTTTGTGTATTAATTTTATATCCTGCCACTCTGTTGAAGGTATTGATCACCTTCAGGAGTTTGCTGATACTGTTCTTTGGATCTGATATGTATAAGATCATGTCATCTGCAAAGAGGGATAGTTTGATTTCTTCTTTTTTTATTGTCCATAATGAGTTCCATTATTTCTTGGGCAAACAATGAGTTATTATCCCCAATTCCCTGTTCCCCTCCCATCCTCAATCCGTAGGATAACCTCCTCCATGGGTCATCTGGATCAGTCCTTGTGACAGGGAACCATGGATAGTAAGGTTCTCCTGGCCATGCCTCTGGAAATTCTCCCCCATCATGGCTCTCACAATCTTTCCGCCACCTATTCTGCATAGTTCCCTGAGTTGTGGTGAATGAGTATTAAGGCTGCTTTAAGGTTGCGAGTTTAGGCATCTTTGTGTCAAAAATCATTGGTTTCTGTCTTACTGGTGTATCCTGTGTTGATTGAATGGCTGTGGCTGTTGGTCCCTTATTCATCACGTCATCCTCTGCAGGGTTCCATATGGATCCTCCACAGTATGACTGTGGTGGCTTCTCTCTTGCCAGAATCTCAGCTATTGGCCTACGGTCGGTTGGTAGCGTTAGATGGGCCCCAGTCTCTCGCTGCATCCTGAAAAATACAAACACAATATCCGTTGGAGAGTGAGTTTAGTGTAGGTTAACAAATATACACAATTCTGGATTACCTAGATTCTATTTCTACTAGCCTCCCTGTCAATCGTTCCCATAGTGATATCTTGTCTTGAGACCCCAAGTGTATGGGAACTGGTGCCTATCACCCTGACTCCCAAGTTCCAGACAAGAGCTCCCCCCCACTAAGTGGAAAATTTGGCTGAATTTGAAAGCTGTTGATTGTCTCCACCAGGCCCAGGCTCCTCCATTACACAAGTGCTCCTTTCTTGATTTGCTCTTCTCTCCCAGTAGGAAGTGTGGTCAGCCTACTCATGGCCACATATTGGATTTCTTGTCAGTGGTCTTTGTTAACTCCAGCTGTCATTGATCAGTTTCCCCTGGCAGCCTGTGCAGTGCCTTCCAGAACTACACTAACTGCCTTCTGGGGGTTGGATATTGTTCCTGATGTTGAAGGGTCTCTCGATGCTGATTGATGGCATTCTGTGGTTTCTTCAGCAACAGGGTTTTGCCTCAGGAATGAGGAGGGTACTCAAGAGCTTTGAAAGAAATCTGTCTTTTTGTTGGAATCTCATGAGTCACTTCGGTCATCATGTCAGTGAGGGAAGGAACCAGTGGTTGGAACCAGGGTTTGTCAGGCTGATCTAATTATTCACAGGCTTAGACTCTCTCCCCTACCACCCATGGCCCTTCTTGCCAGATGACGCTCACTACTTACTCAATAGGTTACAATATGCTCGTGAGGATTTTATGTTTTTGAACCTAATATGGTTTATCCTAATATTAGGATAAACCTAAATCGTGAGGATTTTATGTTTTTGAACCTAATATGGCTTAAGCCATTCCCCTCCCCCATCCCTTACCCCTCATTCATAACGTCTCACTTCTTTCTACTAGTCTGCATAAAGAAAACGGTGGTCCTGGTTAAGGACCACATATGAGGGAGAATATGCGGTGTTTGATTCTCTGTTCTTTTGAGTGTTTGCTTACTAAGATCTGCTCGAAGTCAGACCATTTTTCCCTAAATTTTGATATGTCATTTTTCCTTTCAGCTGAGTAAAATTCCATTGTGTAAATATACCACAGTTTCGCTGTCCATTCCTCCATGGATGGGCATTTGGGTTGAATCCAATTCTTGGCTATTATGAATTCAGCTGCAATAAATATAGTTGTACAAATGTTTCTGCTTCAAGATTTGACATCTTGTGTGTAGATGCCTAGTAGAGGGATAGCTGGGTCCATTGGTAGTTCTATGTCTATTGTGTTCCTGAGTCTCCACACTGCTTTTCATAGTGGTTGAACAAGTTTGCAATCCCACCAGCAGTGAATGAGGGTTTCTTTTTCCCCCGCATCCTCGCCAGCAACAATTGTTGTTGGTTTTCTTTATTATTGCCATTCTGACCGGGGTAAAGTGGTATCTCATTGTGGTTTTGATTTGCATTTCCCTGATGCTTAGGGATGCTGAGCACTTTCTCAGGTGAGAAAAGGTCATCTATGTTTCCTCATCTGTGAATTCTCTGTTGAGATCAGTGCCCAATTTTTGATGGGGAAATTTGGGTTTTTTTTTGAGTTTCCTGTAGGTTCTGGAAATTAGGCCTCTCTGTGTTGTAGCTGGCGAAAATCATCTCCCAATTTGAAGGGGGTCTATTGACGTTGAGAACGTTTTTTTTTTTTTGTTGTTGTTTTTTTTTTTTTTTTTTTTT
>PVHP010030366.1:0-21762 GCA_004024765.1 Zapus hudsonius | reverse complement strand
GGAAGAGGGGGCGGAAAGATTGTGAGAGCCGTGGTGGGGGAGACTGTCCGGAGGCATGGCACCCATCAGTAACAACTCACTTGGGCCAGGAAGACCGGGATGAGTACTAAGATATACAGGATCCCTTGCCACAAGGACTAATACAGACAGCCCATGGAGGAGGATATACAACTGATCAGGGATGGGGAGGGGGGGAATTGGGGAATTCGGGATAACAACGCATGGTTTGCCCACTAAAAATGTAACTCATTATGGACAATAAGTATATATTAAAAAAAAAAGAAGGGAGGGAGGGAGGAAGGAAGGAAAGAAGGAGGGAGGGAGAAAGAGAAAGGAGGGAGGGCAAAAAGAAAGACAGGAAGGAAGGGAGGGAGGGAAGGAGGGAGGCTGGGGAGATGACCCAGTCGGTAAAGTGCTTACCTTGTAAGCATGAGGACCTGAGTTCCATCCCCAGACTCCTGTTTTTAAAGAACCAAGCATGGCGGTGTGTGCTTGTAATCACATAGCTGGGGAGGCAGACACGGACACAGCTCACTCGTCAGTCTAGTCTACTTGAGTTCCAAGCCACTGACAGACTCTGTTTCACAGAGGAACAACACCCACCCCCCCTACCCCACCCCCACACACAGGGTGGGCTTTTCACTTCAGCTGCCACTGTAAGATGTGAAACTGTCAACATTTAGGAGAAAATAGGAATAAAGAACAAGTGTGGAACGAACGCGTTGGACTTTATTTGTTCTGCGTAATGTTAAAGGCTTTGGCCGCATCCAAACCAGCGTTCTCATTGAGGTAACACCTGTGCTACCTGAAGGACCCAAGATTGGGAGAGATACAAAGGTCTGCGGGATGTAGGTGTGTCCCCCAAGAAGCCCATGTCCAATGAGACAGATGAAAGCCCACAATAGCAGCAAGAAAGTGACGATAGAGCTAAACTGCTAAGGTACTTTTTGGGGGAGAAATGTTTATAGATAAGGTTCTCAGAAATAAAATAAAACACAAGTGGACTTTGGGTAAGTACTGTGTAATTATTTGGAATAAGAATGTCACCAATCCTGCCTGTAACACAGTTCTGTGAGGACTGATTCCGTGACCCTCGGAGAACACCAAAGTCATGACCACTGGAGTCCTTCATGGAAAACGGTGTGGTCTGAAGCAGAAGTCCAGAGACACTTAAGATCTCAACAATAAAGCAGACTTAAAACTTACCCACCATGACTCAGGGATCTGAGCGGAAGAGGGGGCAGAATGATTGTAAGAGCCATGGTGGAGGAGAATATCCAGAGACATGGCCCCCCTCAGCAACAACCCACAAGGGGGAAGAAAAAACAACTAGTTATCTCTTGTATAATTCATAACCCTCTATCTCATGGACTGATCCAGTATGCCAACTAAGGAGGGTCCCCAGTGGGTTGGGTACAGAGAGGATGGAAATAGGGGTACCATCACAAGATTTGCTTACAATGTACCTAATTATTGATAATGAAGACATTTAATTTTTTAAAAAATGTTTTGGTGTCTGCATGTGACTTCCACACATCTGCCCATAGAATTTGAGTCATCTCTACACGAGTTACAATACCTCACCTAACATAAACACTAAGTAAATGGTTACTATACTGCATTGTGTAGGGAACAATAAGAAAAACACGAATATACTCAGTACAGACACAACTAAGCCTATTTTCTATCTGTAGAACCTAAATATATATTTAATAGTTACACATTGTTTTAGACTGTGTATGTGAAATTTAAATTAAACTGGATGTCCCGAATTCTTCATGCTGAGTCTATTTACCCCATTTCTAGAGGAATTTTTGGAGTAAATAATCTTTCATCTAGGCATCGAGACAGGCCAGACAGAAGCAGAGGCGCGCTGCAAGGGCCCAGGATTCAGAGCCCCCTCTCCCTGCCCCCCCCCACCTGCTTCAAATACTTCCCTCTGCACACGCACAAAGAAAAGCCTTTTGCCTCTCCACAAAGGGACAAGACATTTTGCTTCTCTTGCTTGGAGTTCAAATCCAAGAGTAGCCCAACCCTCACCAAACCTGTTCCTATACAGCCTGCAGGGGGGGGGGGGAGCTGCAGTGGGAGGGGCTAGCTGGTGCCTGGGTAGCAAACAAAGAGCCACCCTCACTCTAAGACCTGAGCTAATGATGCAGGGACCCACATAAAGAAGGCCACTGTCTAGATTCTCTGACACTGTCCGTCACCATGGCAAAGGAAAAGAATGTTGCCAAACAAGATACAGAGTTTTCAAGTCCGCACTCCTGATGGTCACTTCCACTCAGCACTCACCAGGGTGCAGCTAAGCATGAGAATGCAATGAGAACCATGCCTGGAAACAGAGACACAAATCCTTATGAACAACCCTGAAGTCCCCACAGACAGCTGGCTTTGGCTTCAGACTGCAGCTTTCCCCAGTGCCAAACGTTCCACATGCCAGGGGTTCCTCAGTAACAAGAACCCCCAAATGCCAGTTTCCCCAATTCCAGGAGCTCCCTAATGCCAAGAATTCCTTAAACAGTTCCCACTTCAAAGCCACTCCCCAACACAGAGGACACCTCCTCTCAGGTTGGGCCAGGGTTTCTGGAGGAAGTCTCTACTTCAGCACACCCAGACAAGCAGGTGTTTGTGCTTTCTCCTCCTCTGTATGCCTCTCTGGTTAGTGGCAATGTGAGGTCTGCCACATAGAGAGACCTGCCAGTACCTGCTGATGGAGCAGAGAGCCAGGAACACAGTAGCAGCCCTGGGACTCTCCCATCCAAAGGTGGCCTTGGGGTTGTGTCTGCCCAGCAGGACTAACATGGTCCCCAGCTTCTTTGGCCAGAGCTCCAGGAAACCTGCCCAGGCCTGACCTAGAGGGTTCCTGGCACCAAAAACCAGGCAGTGTTTAAAAATCAAAGGAAATGAAAACCACCTGCCAGCCCCCCAGCCCCAGGGCCACCCAGACCCTTGCTGTTAACATGGTGGTTTCTGGGAGAGACATGAGTAATGTTGTTGCTGAAAGTGCCCTGGCTGTGAGCCAAGGGCCCTGTCACCACCCGCAGTCAGGTGTGAGTGGGAGACAAAGGGGCCTTCTGTGCACCCCGGGGACTGGGACCCGCAAGCTGTATGATGATGGTGCAGAGCCAGGAATGTGGCGAGTGTCAGGACAGATGAAAGGGGGACCTGAGCAATGCTAGCTATCACGGATTACTCACACTTGTAACCAGGAGGGACAACCTTTGCTGCCTGCCAGATGGCCCCACTGAAAACCATGGGCAGCTACAGTCCTTGGGCCTCAGGGAAGGTGGCACCCAGCACCCTTTCCCAGGCCAAACCTTCCCAGGTCAGCGTTCCTCACTGCCCATGAGTCCCACTTGGTAATCTAGTCCTCACAGCCATTCTAGTAACCAGGTGTCACTATCCCCACTGAAGGAAACTGAGACACAGTTGGGGCTGGAGTTCAAATCCCACCCCTAACCAAACCTGTTCCTTTCACCAGAAGCTGAGACCCCACGGTATTAAGTACTACTTCCCTTCTTCTAGGGAAAGCTAGGACCACAGTGAACTCACTTTCCTACCACTGGAAATCTCCTTAGTCACCAACAGGTCTTCATACAAATCAACATTAATGCAAACACACTTCTGTCAAGCAAAATATCAAAGGTGCGTTGGTACATCCTGAGGGTGAGTCCTCCTGCCTTCCCCTAGGTGGGGAGGACAACATTCTCTCTGCTCACCACCCTGTATTCAACCTCAAAATCATCTTCATCCCAACAGGCAAAGGTCCACCACCCCCAGCCCCCAAGCACTTGCATTACAGGTAGACCTGCTGGTCATGTACTTTGTCCACCTGAGTGAGGCCCACAGAGGATGAAACCTTTTCTGTTCTCCATGCTTTTGGCTGTCTGCACCCCTGCTCCAGTTTTTAGCCTTTTATGGACGACTTTCATAAATATAAACAATATACTGTGATCATCATTCCCTCCCACCACCTTCCTTTTTCTCCTTCCCAGATTCCCCCTCCATTGAATCCCTCCTTCTTTCCAACTAGTGTCTCTTCTACTTTGATGTCGCCGTGTTTTTCTCCTCCCATTATGCAGGTCTTGTGTAGGAAGCATCAGCCACTGTGGGGTCATGAATACCAAGGCCACTTTGTGTCTGGAAGATAGTATTGTAAGCACTCCTCCATTCTCTTTTCTGTTGCATTCTTTCCACCACCTCTTCTGCACTGAGCCTTGGAAGGTGTGACCAGAGATGTCTCACTTAGTGCTGAACAGTCCATGGTCACTTCTCAGCACTTTGGTAAGCTTTGTATCACCCCAGTGTCATGGTTTGATCCAGGTGTCGCCTACAAACAAATGAATGTGTTCTGGGTAATCGATCCTCAGCTGATGGCAGTTTGGGTTTTACAACCTTGCTGGAGCTGTGTTGTTGGGGGGTGGGCTTATGGGGTTATAAGCCAGCTTCCCCTTGCCAGTGTTTGGCACACCTTCCTGCCACTGATTGCAGTGCTGTGGCAGAGGTGATGTCCACCCCTCTGCTCATGCCATCGTTTTCCCTGCCAGGATGGAGTCCATAAGCCAAATAAACCAATTCCTCCACAAGCTGCTTTTGTTTGGGTTCTTTCTGCGCAGCAACTAGAAAGCTGACCACAATACCCCAGTTTTGAACACCGCCATCTGAAGATAGATATTTCTCTAACCAAAAGTGAGAGTAGCATTAACTACTCTTTATTATACATATGGGTATAAACATCAGTATTTAGAGGGCAGTGTGGTGGACACAATATATCCATTTAGTCAGACAACAGTAGTTGTTCCTCCCTCGGGCATATGATCTCCCAAGCAATAGGCTTTTGAATAGTTTTCAGTACCAGGCAGGAATTCTCTCTGATGGAGCAGACCTCAAGTCCAATCAGAGAGCAGGTGGTCTCACCCATAACAGACATGCCACCATTACTCAACAAATTCAAAAAAAAAAAAAAAGAAGGATGTCAAGCTGTGGCCTTCATGGTTCTTAGTACACAAGAATCTAACAGGCATCAGCCTGGGTCCCTGTGTTTGTTACTTTTCACCACTGTGGCAAAATACCTGAGAAACAAGTTAGGAGGAATGATTTATTCTGGCTCACAGTTCCAGAGATCTCAGTTCAGGGTTGTGTTCTAGGCTATGGAGAAGCAGAACTTGGTAAAAGAACTAACTCATAGGAACAAAGTGGCTTTCTTCATGGCAGTCAGAAAGCTGAGGGCACCAAAGAAGCTGGGGACAACATGCACACTTCCATAGTAGCCGCCAGTGACCTACTTCCTCTAACTAACCCTGACCTCTGAATAGTTCATTCAGCTATGAGTTCATCAATGCATTAATGAGGTTAGCTCCAATCACCTCTCAATAAGGTCACCATCCCGGGTCAAGCCATCAACCCAGGAGCCTTTCTCAGTATACCTCCTTTCCAAACCACTAATCAATTAAACAGAATCAGTGGAGGTGGGCCCAGGTATCTGTGTTCTTCAAATCTCTCAAGGTGATCCCAAGTGCAGCCAGGCTAAAAGCCCAAAATGAAGGAAACTATAGCCACCAGATTTTATCCTCAAAGAATCAGAAAATGGGTTCCCAGCTCCCTGCCCCAAGTGGATATCTGAAACCATGCAACCGATCTATCTGATGGTTTCTTACACATAAACATTTATGATATAGCATAATTTATAAGGAAGGGCCAATGATGATTTAGCAGTAATAAGATAAAACAATCATAACAATATATTGCAATAACATAGTGTGACTATGTTTTCTCTTACACACACAAAGCCATTCTAAGTTATATAATTATCTGATTAATCATTTTAGGCTGTTTGATCCACAGAACCAAAAATGAGGGGGCTGCAGTAGCCATTTGGGTGTGATGAGTACATTTTCCAAGAGAATTCTCAAAAGTTGCAAGGGGGAGAAAAAAGCATCTTTAAGACCTAATTCTGAACTCAAATAATGGGATTCAGACATCAATGGGATAGTAGACCCTTCCTGGCCTCTCTCATCATTACATGAAGGGTTCTTCCTCAAAAGAGCATCTGAGGGGCTGGAGAAATGGCTCAGCAGTTAAGGCATTTGCCTGTGATGCCTAAACACCCATGTTCCTTTGCAGTAGCTTGAGGCTTTGGTGTGCCCATTCTCTCTGTCTCTGTTCTCTCTCTCTCTCTCTCTCTCTCTCTCTCTCTCTCTCTCTCTCTCTCTCTGTCTCTCTCTCTCCCCCTCTCTCTCCCTCTGCCTCTCTTTGTTTTTCTCGGCTTGCAAATAAATAAATTAAAATTAAAGAATTGTTAAAAGAACAGCTGAACAGCCCACATCTCAGTTGTCTGTCAGCAATAGGACAGACAGCTGCACGACCACATTGAAAACAATAGACATTAGCAGTTCCTAAACCTTATTTCACCCAGAGGCTCAACACCCCAGAATTCCCAATAAGGAGCAAAGTCACTATTGGACACCAACTAACAGAAAATGTCTGAATAGAGGAATGAAATATGACGAGTTATTGAAAGCTTTTACTCAACCATTTGCGTTGCCTCATTGTGGTACTCTGCTAATGTGGCATGGAGGATGTAGGGTTCTGCTGAGTCTGGCAGGCTTCTGGGACCATTTCCTTCTGATAAGGAAGTTGAGGCAAAGTCTGAGGGCCCCTGTAAATCTTAGCAATCCTGAGAACTGCCCACTGCCACGTTCTCCCGAGAGTCTCATCTCTTGTTCGGCTCACAGCTATTCCAAGCCACTGCTCACCCAGCTCTCCCATGGGTGAACGGGGAGTTGATGCGGCTGCAACCCCCTAAGTAACCCACGGACCCAGACCTCATTACCTGATGGGGGCTGGCTACGGTTACTCCACCCCTGAGTCTATTAGGTACTTGCTCTCTGTCCTGGGAACACTTTGGGGCCTCTCTGATATGCCCAGTGGAAGCCCCAGTAGATCAGAGGAGGCGAGGTGACTCCAGAGGTTCTCCCTAGAATGCTGCTTCAGGCTCATGGTGAACTATATCCAGATACTATTGCTCTTCTCAGCATGGTCCCCCTGTGTGACTTTGTCCTCCCTCCCCATCCTTGATGCAGGGATGGAAAACCTCTAACTGTTACTAACCCATGACACTGTATGCATTATTCATTATGGTTTTCCTGTTCCTACATGCTGCCCATAGCTTTGTAAATAAGTCCTCCACAAATTACCTTAGAATGAAAGAGCCATTTGTCTCCTGTAGTAAGAATGATTAAGCCTTGGAGGGGGGAGAGCAAAAACAAAATTCTCTAATGCTGATGTACCATCCATTCATACCAACGCTCAAATAAAGCCAGGTGAGGTAACTCACACCCATAACCCCAGCATTTGGAAGGCTACAGTAAAAGGAACTCAAGTTAGAAGCCAACCTGGACTAACTACATAAGTGAGTCCATGGTGAGTCCATATTACCTCAAAAATAAAATATGGATATCAATCCCCACTCCTCTCTCCATAAAGTGACTTGTTAGAAAACAGGTCTCTGGGTCTAGAGAGATGGCTCAACAGTTAAGCTGCTTGCCTGCAAAGTCTAAAGACTGTGGGTTCAAGTTCCTAGTCCCCATGTAAAACCAGATGCACAAAGTGGTGCATGCATCTAGAGTTCATTTGCAGTAGCTAGAGGGCCTGGTGCACCCATTTTCTCTCTCTCTCTCTCTCTCTCTCTCTCTCTCTCTCTCTCTCTCTCTCTCTCTCTGTGTGTGTGTGTGCGTGTGTATGTGTGTGTATTTGTTTATTTGTTTGTTTGTCTCTTCTCTGCCTCTCTCTCTGCTTGCAAATAAAAAATAAATAAATAGGTCTCTGAGTGGGAATGGATCCTAAGCATGTCTGAGGGTCCATGAGGCAAGGCTGAGGGAGCTTCAGGGAGCTTGCTGAGCCTAGCCAATGGGCTGCTGCTCCTGGGCCACAGGGAGCCCTCTCATGACCCACTGACCAGAGCTGAGGCAGTGACTCATAGGACATGACTGTGTAAATATCTTCCTCTGCCATTGGGAGATTGCAGCCACTATGCATATCTGCTGGAAATGTGCTCACTGACACTTTCTGGATATCATGCCTCAAGCATGCCTGGGCCCTAATGCTGAGCCACACCTCACCTGTGTTGTGTCCACGCAGGATGAGCACAGCAGGTCCCAGAGATGAGCCATTGCTGCCCAGCTCTCAATTTCCAAGGGACACATGTGACTTGGGTCACCCAACTGACCCAGCCAAGGTCTACACAGAACAATGTGGGCACCCCCTCTCCCATCCTAGGAATCAGCCCTGCCACTCAGTCACAGGTTGTTACCCATTCTGCCCTTCATGGGCATGATTTTCCCCAGTAAATCTCATTTGTCTGATCTCACCTGGAACTAGCCACTCAGACCACACCAGGAAACAGTGGGAAAGAAGATAATGGTATTGGAAATGGGACTTCTTCTGGCCTGGCTGGCAAGTAAGGCGCCATATGGGGGTATGTGGGGCTAGAGACCCCAACTCAAAGTGACACCTGTGCCCTCACTGTGTGTTGAAATTTATGGAAGGAACCATGCCTCGTTGGTTCTCAGGGAGGTTTGGTGAGGTGTCCCCCATAAACCTATGTATGTGTTCTGAATGCTCAATCCCCAGCTGATGGCAATTTTGGAAATGGAACCGTGTTGGAGATGTATTATTGGGGGCAAGCTGATGGGGGTTCTAGTCAGCTTCCCCTTGCCAGTGTTGGGCACACTCTCCTGATGCTATTGTCCACCTGATGTTGGCCAGGAGGTGATGTCCACCCTCTGCTCATGCCATTGTTTTCCCTGCCATCATGGAGCTTCCCCTCGAGTCTATAAGCCAAAATAAGCCCATTTCCTCTCATCGGCTGCTTTTGGTCGGGTGCTTGGTGCCAGCATCAAGAAGATAACTATAAGAATTGTGATGCCCTGCAGAAGGAAGATGAGGTTCGGGGGACAAAGACTAAGTGTGACATCTGGGAGGGCTTAGTGATAGTTCATCTCTGCTTGTCAATTTGACAAGATTTCAGAAACACCATTGAAACTAATCTCTGGTCATGTCTGTTGGGAATTTTCTAAATTTGTTTAGCTGAGGACCCACCCTGTGGGTCGCACCATCCCCTGGGTTGGGTCCCTAGACTGTGTGCAAGGACAATGCTAACTGAGCACCTCTCTGCTCTGCTTCCCCCTGCTGATGTGATGATGTGAGCTGGCTTCCTTGTCTACCATGTTTTCCCTTCCATGATGGACTCTTCCCTCCAGTGAGTGACCCTTTCAGCATTTTTGCTTTTCTCCCTAAAATGTTCATCAAGAACATCCCACAGGGGAGCCCCTGTAACACTGGGGTCCTGAGAGAAGATGACACAAATTTGTGGTGGACACTTCCCGAAAGTAATCTAAAGGCCATCCAAACAAAACAGACACTAACTTCTGTTCTTTTCAACACTGAGATGTCAGGGAGTTACTCTCAACATACTTAGTGTCGGATGGTCTGAATGTTTTTGACCCCTCCAAAATCCATACATCAAAAGCTAATTTCAGATTTTATAGTACTAAGAGGTGATTAGATTATGAAGGCAGAGCCTAGCTCCTTTATAAAATAGGCCTCAGAGATCTAGTTAGTACCTTCCACCATGTGTGGATACCACAAGAAGGGAACATTTATGAACCAGGAGATACATTGTTGTAATCACCTTCTAGTTGCTGACACAAAACACCCAACAGAAGCAGCTGGTTTTGACTTACAGACTCCAGGGAAAGCTCCCTGATGGCAGGGGATATATGGCATGAGCAGAAGCTGGACATTACCTCCTGGCCAACAGCAGGTGGACAACAGAAGCAGGAGAGTGTGCCAAGCCAACACTGGCAAGCTAGGGCTCATAAACCATCAAGGTCCACCACCAGACAGCACACCTCCTCCAGAAAAGCTCTACCTCCCAAATAACTATTAGCTGGGATCAAGCATTCACAGATATGAACTACTAAGGACTTTATGAGGGACACTGAATTCAAACCACATACTCCCTCACCAACAGGCAACTCGCTCCTGGACTCTCCAGTCTCCAAAAATGAGAACAGTAAATTTGTGTTGTCCACAAGCCACACGGTCTGTGGTACTTTTGTTTTAGCTATGCATGCAAACTGGACACCTGCCCCATCCTGACAGACACAGAGATACATTGTGTGTTCTGCCACCTGCCTCATGTCACTGTCTGGGACTAAGATGGAGTAAGAGAGAGACATGCAAACTAAGAGCAGGGCTGGAGAGATGGCTCAGCGGTTAAGGTGCTTGCCTGCAAAGCCTAATGACCTGGGTTCAATTCCCCAATAGCCATGTAAAGTCAAATGCACTGAGTGGCACATGTGTCTGGAGTTTGTTTGCAGTGGTAGGAGGTCCTAGTGTACCCATACTCACTCTCTTTCTGTCTATTTTTTTCTTTCTCTCCTTCAAATGATAAATAAATAAATAAAATATTTGACAAGTTCTAACTTTTATCACAGTATATTGTCAAATTGTTCTATTTTATTATATTAGTAATTTATTTTTATTGTTTTATTATTATTAAATCAAACTACATCATAGTAATGTATAAGATAAAATATAATATATAAACTATCATATATATCATATATATATATGTAGAGAGAGAGGGAGAGAGAGAGCTTGGTATTATCTGTGGTCTTGAGCATCCATGCATGACCTCCCAAGGGAAAGGGGGAACTCTTAGAGATTAAATGTAAATAGATGATAATGGGTAGATGACAGGTAGGTAGTCTATAGGTAGGTAGGTAGAGAGATGAGATGAGATAAGATAAGATAGAGAAGAGATAAGATGGACCTCAAGTTGGCCGTACATGACCTAAGATTTTAGGGGTCTCTTAGAATTACCCAGTCATTGCTTTATTTTCCTGATATATTTCATTGTAGATCTTGCAAAAAGCATAAAAACAAAGTCTTACTTAAGTTGTCATATAGTAATTGCTGTTACTGAAAATATATAATGACTTCATGTGAGAAAACCTCAAGTATGCCTGTAGTCAGAAATCCATGCTGGACTTTACCCAGAGACAGGCCTGACTTTTATTTTGGTATAATACAGTGTCACCTCTATTCAAGGAAATAGAAAATCTATATATTCAGATATATCTGGAACACAGCGTGCAGAACAAGTCATTTTCCTGCTTTCCCGGTCATGTCTACATCATAGGACAGACAATTTATTGAAACTGGATCCATTTTGCTAATGCTTCAAAGTAATAACTAGAACTTCATCAAGTGGGTGGAGAGATGAATCAGCAGTTAAGGCGCTTGTCTACAAAGCCTAACAACTGGGTTCAATTCCCCAGTAACCACATAAAGCCAGATGCACTGAGTGACACATGCATCTGGAGTTCTGTTTGCAGCAGCTGGAGGCCCTAGTGCACCCATTCTCTCTCTCTCTCTCTCTCTCTCTCTCTCTCTCTCTCTCTCTCTCTCTCTCTCTCTCTCTCTCTCTCCCCTTGCAAATAAATGAAAATATTTTTAAACAAAGTGCTTCATCAAGATACCCTTTGGTAGGAACATGGCTTGAGTTTGAGCCCCTGAAAAAGATGAGTTAGGTAAAGCACAGAGAGTCCCACTATGGAGTCATGTGCTGGGGCTGGGGAGACAGCATGAAGGTCGATGGCTCCTAATATAAGAAACCAATGCGAATCAAACCCATGCTTAGCAACATGCCAAGCTAAACTTGCCTTCTGCTGTGACAGCCTCCCCTTTATTGAGGCATAGCTTGTATATCCAAACAGGTCATCCATTGATCCTTCAAATAAATATCTTGGTTTTCTTCTTCAGTAAGTGGGAAAGTATGCAACCTGAAGGTGTCCCCCATTCCTGCCTTTCCTCCTTCGCTGGGCTTGGATGCATTACTTTGCCTCTGGTTTCTTATTCACACCTCGGCCCCTTTCTCTGTGATATCCAGTCCTACTTGAAAAGATACAGGGCTTCAAGTCCCTGCCACAAGCTTTGTCAAATCCTGTTTCCCAAAGCGACACTAATGGTCTGTGGAACTTCTCCGGCCCTAATTACTTGGCAGTGGAAGTCTCTATGGGCTGCTTCTCACACAGTCACCTCACTGGGTAATTATCACAGCCAGAGAAGCCAAAGCCATGTGACCAGGGAAGAGTGACACTGGTTTTGGCTGACAGACCACTTCTAGCTGCAGCATGCACGTAGGCTGTGGTGCTGGCCGCAAAACAGGGAGTGAGAAGGACAGACAGACTTTCCCCAAATTAAAAAAAAAAAGATTTGATTTTGCAGATTGAATAGCATTACTCCTTTGGACTAAGTCCTTAATGGTTTCAGTTCAAGTACCTGGAGTGAAGTCTCAAAAATCTTGGTTCTAGAATTCTGTCATGAAGGCATCAAAAGAGATTAAGATTAAGAAGAGTAAACTTTATACAAAATTATCTTTGTGTGTATGTATGGTGTGGTGTGTATGTGTGTGTGTGTGTGTGTGTGTGTGTGTGTGTGTGTGTGCATTCCGCAGTGTGCATCTGGAGGTCAGAGGACAACCTTGACTGTCAGTCCTCATCTTCCACCTTGTTTGAGGAAAGATCTCTCTTACCCATCACTACAAACACCAGGCTGGCTCCCAACACTCTCGGATTCTCATCATAAGAAGGTTGTGAACACAGGTGCTCACTCACTACTGCATCAAGCTTCAGGTGAGCTCTGGGGATCTGAACTTAGGTCACCATACTTGCTCAGCAAGCACTTCATCCATCAAGCCATCTCTCCCAAGGCTCCAGTTAAACTTTTTACAGAAAATTATATCCAAACTGGGCACAGAGATACATGCCTGTAATCCCACTAAGGAGACCCAAACAGGAGGATCATGAGTTCAAGGCCCACCTTACCTACATAATGAGACCCTGTGTTAAAGAGAGAGAGAGAGAGAGAGAGAGATGTGCACACATATATCTATCTGAAATTGAAATAAGCAACCATGTCTCGTTGGCAGACACTTCTAGCCCTCTGAAAATGTGGAAACAAAGGCCCCAAGAGTCGGAAAGACAACTGTCATTTGGACTTTGTCTCACACACCGGACCATTTGGAACTACAGTGCTCGGTCACAAGGACAGGTTTGTCATCCTAAATTTCTCGGAGTTATGATTATTATCAGGATGGCTTCTGCCCTGTTTTTCACAACTTCCAAGACCCGAATGAGTAACACCATTCTTTAAAACTTTTGGTTGACCCTTCTTTGGAAATTCTTATAGTGCTTTGATAAAGGACTTTCACTGATGTGCCCCCAGCACCTGGGACAGTGCTCAGGCCAAAAGAGGATCTTAGCACATGTCTACTAAATGCTGATGGAATGGGTAGAAAGTAGCTGATAATGAGATCATTTGTTGCTGTCTGTGATTTTCTGACCAAATGTCCCAATGCTCCATTCTGTCAACAAATTCATTAATTCAACAAATATTCATGGGGAGTCAATTTCATAGCAGTGTGGGCCTTTGGGGCCATAATGGTGAGTCAGGCAGGCAACCAGTCTTATAAAAGACACTGTGAGGGAGCCATGGTCTCCACCCTTGAGCTGCTTATAATAGGGTGAGGGAACAGAGCAGATCGGAAGTAATTAAAAAACAATTAAGTGTTAAATTATATGCCTTTGACTGGCCCAAGGGATTCTTTAAAGAGAAGCAGCTAATGTGGTTGTTGCTGTGATCATGGAAGAGGTGACGCTTGGTTGGAAGGAGCCTCTGGATTGGGGAAACCGAGCAACAAGACTAGAGAAGAACATTCCTCAAGGGAAGCTCCTCTCCAGAACCACTCAAGGAAAGCAAGGCCATAAACACTAATTATGCATTAAACCAGAATTGCTCCCAAATAAAACCAGGAACTTCTCTCTCGACTTAAGACTCTCAATCGGACTTAAAGGTAGTAGGTAGTTAATATTTTCCTTCCTCTAAAACACGAGCCTGTGTTTCCTTTAGTTCTTTGTCTTGGGAAAGAAGCTGAAAAGCTTCTTCCAGTTTTTATTTAAATAACTTATCAAAGAATTATACTTCAGTTATGCATATGATTAAAACAGCAACTCTTTTTAAAATAATTTTTATTTATTTGCAGAGAGAGAGAGAGAGAGAGAGAGAGAGAGAGAGAGAGAGAACATGGGTATGCCAGGGCCTCTAGCTGCTGAAAACTTCAGATGCATGCACCACTTTGTGCATTTGGCTTTATGTGAGTACTGGGGAATCGAACTTGGGTTGTTAGGCTTTGCAGGCAAGCGCCTTGAATTGCTGAGCCATCTCTCCAGCCCATTCTTCCAGTTTTTGTCTATGGAGGAAATGCCTTGGATCACCTGGGAACTGTTTTTGCTGGCTCCATCACCAGAGCCCTGATTCAATCCTTGTGAGATATCCAGATATTATTAAAGCTTCCCAGGTAACGCCAGCAGAGCTGCTCATCTGAGACAGTCTCTTAGATTTACATCAAAGATGTTCCCTTCCTGAGGGAACAAGCAAAGGTGTGGGCATGAGAAACAAAGCAATAGGTAAGACTGTAAAGTCTGTAAAGCCCTGGTCCCTGGAACCTGGAAAGTTTCTAGCAGCAGAAACCAATCTAATAGGGTCTACTTCCTTGACCTTCTGAATGAGTCAAATAGTCAAGATTTGGTCAAATGAATTAAAATTTGCCTTTATGACATAGGCATAGCCTGCTGGATGAACATGAGAGGAGACATTTTCTTCTTATTTAAAATATTAGAAGGATGAAGCCGCTGTGAATTGAAACTAAATTAGATGAGTGTGGCTTTTTTTCCCCTAGCTGGGTCACTTTGTGTCTTTAATTCCAGATAAAGAAATATTCATCTGGAGCTCGGGAAGATGGTAAAACGCTTGCTATGCAAACACGAGGGCCTGGTTCAGAGCCCCAGCACCCATGTGGAAAAAAGCTAAAACAACCAACTGGGTGTATGCCTGTCATCTCAGCACTGTGGAGGTAGAAGTAGCCACAGGATCACTGAGACTCATTGGAAGGCTTGTATGGCCAAATTGGGTTCAGCAAGAGACCCTGTCTCAAGAAAATAAGATACAGCGGAGGGATGGGGAGATGGTTCAGTGGTAAAAGATATATGCTTGCAAAGCCTGCCTGCCTGGGTTCAATTCCCAAGCTGACTCACATAAGCTGGAAACAGAAAAAAGCCTCTGGTGTTCGTTTAAAGTGGCAAGAGCCCCTAGCACACCCAAATACACCCAAATAAATAGAAAAGAAAAGAAAAGAGCGATAGAAGAAAACACCTTACATTGACTATTCTCTCTTTGCCTGGGGTTCAATTCCTCTCACTGTCGCTGTGAGTTCTATACTCAGATTAAAAGCACCTGAACCTTTCTCTTTCACATACATACAAGCACTTACATGTAAGCCTTCAGCCATTGCACACATACATATGAGCAAGTGCATGCACTCATATATGTACACACTTGCATGTACAGACATGCACACAACATGCATCTTGTGACCTTGGCTCTTGTTTATACCAGAGCTGTTTTATTTGTGCTGAGTCTGCAAAGCTGACCCCCATCCCCACCCCACCCCCACCTTGCAGGAGTGCTGGCTGCAGCGGTCTGAATGGCTCAGAGGATGTTTTTATTCTCTCTAGACCACACTCGTTTATTATTCATTCGGGATTAATTCTGAATCCTTGGGAGCAAGCCTCAATGTATTCATCATTCTCTGCTTAGGGGAGGTTTTCATTTGAAAGGGTTTAATTCTCCCCGCAACAGGTGTCTAAATTGTTTTAGCAAATAACCAGTCCAATAATTTCCATGACATTATAGTAACACGGACAGAGGAGGCATTATAACATATGCAGTGTCCAAAGCTTTCATCCAAAAAGAGTCCACATCATGACCACCGTGACGTCATTGCAACCTCAGCACACATTTCAACAACAGCTATAGGATTCCACATTCGCTTCCATGAAAACTGGTGGGTTGGGGAGATAGCTTAGCAGTTAAAGGTGCCTGCTTGCAAAGCCTGATGGCCTGGATTCAATTCCCCAGTACCCACACAAAGCCAGATGCACAAAGTGATGCATGCATCTGGAGTGTGTTTGCAGAGGCAGGAGGCCCTGGCACACCCAATTCTCGCTCTCTTTCTCTCTCTCTCTCTCTCTCTCTCTCTCTCTCTCTCTCTCTCTCTCTAATAGAGAAAACATTTTTACAAACTGATAAATGATGCAGGTAAGGTACAAACACAGGAGCTAATTATATGTACAGTCATGTAACATGAGTCATGACCCCATAGGAGAAGAAACACTGAGCTCATCTTTAAACTGATGAGCTATATGCACTGCGAGCCTTTCTCCTGGTGCTATGTGACCTAACAAGGTGTTCTCAGTTAGAATGCCTAGTGGTGTCAAATACCCCCCCACACACACACAGCTGCCTATTCTAGATCATTCTGTCAAGCTGCTAGAAACACTGAAGCTCCTTTGTGTACACAATTCAGGGGATTCCTTCGCCCACCAGCATGTGCAAGCACCAGGCACAATGTCAATGGCTGTATATTCCATGGTGGTTAAAACCATTGAGCCTGGTCACGTGGAGATGCAGGCATGAGGGGACTGAGTGACAACATCCTTGAATGTATAGTCACAAGGCAGAGTGAGTGTTAGCACAGAAGAAGGAGCTCCCTGGGAGCAGGTGCCACACACCTGAAGGTTGGGGAAGATGTGACTGACATTAGGAATGTACAAAGAAGATGGGGTGTCCAATGCACAAGTTACCGAAGAGAGGTGCAGATAGAGAGACCTGACATGGCGGAGCCTCTGGAGACCCCTTCAAAGACCTAGTCTATATACAAAAGGTGATCAAATGTGGTAAGGGCCAGTTACACACTCAGACTTGCACATAGTAAAACTTTTCAGTGATAATGTGGAGAGTAGATTGGATAGGTGAAAATGTAAAGAATGACCAATTAGGAAGACAGTTTAGGCATAAGAAGCCACGGCAAGGGCGGAGGGGTGGCTGGAAAGAAAGAATGAGCTATACAGGTAAAGAAAACAGCTCTGAGAATGAGTGATTTATGGGAAGGAGAGGCCTTGTCATTAGGACTGCTTGATCTTTGACTTGCTTAAGTTGATAAACATGAGACCCATCACCAGAAGCAAACCAGGTTTGAGGGGAAGGTGGCAGGGAGAGACTCAAATGAAAATCCTGGGCAGTCATATGGAGATGTACAGAGGGGGGACATGACCTGGAGAGGCACACCTAGAGCTCACTGCTGACTCAGTGCCTATGGTCTCACCAGCATGGGTAAGCAAGCCAACTGAGAGAAGCAAATGAGCCTTGGGCTTCTGGAAAATGATTGTGGATTGTAGAGTTTATATAAGTCACGCAGCTTTGAATCAAACTCCTAATTTCATATCCAAACCCATGTGCTGTGGGGTAACCTGTCCATGGCTCCAATGGCTAAGATAGAAACATCTTAGGGAAAAGGTTCCATGAAGGCATACCAACCATAAAAGAGCATTTTCCCAATTTTAAAGTCATTTATCACAAGGGTTTAGTCAAATATGCTTTCATGTGCCCAACCATGCATAGTCCCTTCTTGGTCCTTTGGAGACACCAGGCCAATGCTATGAAGTAGGAGGCAAATTTAGATGAAATGGCCCCCAGAAGTTTTCTTCTTATGACTCTCTTACACAAATCAACATCTGCTAAATCCTCTCCGCTCATTTACCTTACTCACTAATTTTATTAACCCTGTCAGGCAAGGCCAGCGTGTATTTGGTCCTGGAGCAAAGACAGATTTTCATTCATTAGTCCCTTAAGACATGTTGAAGGAGGAGCAGTTAAATTATCCGCCCATTAACTCATCAGCCAACCTTTCGTTGTCATCAATAAGTACAAGTGCAAAATAATAATAATCATCATAAGAACAAGTGCCGGCTCTTGAACACCCTTCAAAATTATTTCTTCCTTCCTCTGTCTTCCCAGAGACAAGCCCAGAGTTTAGTTTTATAAGAAAGTCATCTGGGCTGGAGAGATGGCTCAGCGGTTAAAACACTTGCCTCCAGTGCCTGAGGCCCTGAGTTCAATTCCCCAGGACCCACATAAGCCAGACCCACAAGGCGGTAGCCCTGGTTCTCTCTCTTTCTCTCTCTCTCTCTCTCTCTCTCTCTCTCTCTCTCTCTCTCTCTCTCTCTCTCTCTTTCTCTCTCCCTCTCTCTCTCCTTGAAAATGAATAAATAAAACTAAAAAAAAGAAGCAACTGGTGAACTGGATCCCAAAATAAAAAAAAAAAAATAGTCTACATACTTAAGGTTTCTTTTACCTGGTAAAGTGGCATTCAGAATACTGTCCAAGAGTGACTCAGGCCAGGTTGGGGAAAAAAAAAAGTTTAGGAAAGATGGCTAAAAAGTAGATATGTCTACCAAATGCACACTGTGTGGTAACACAGTGCCCAGAAAGAGGTAGGCCCCAGCATAGATCCCGTAGACCATACGGCCCACTCGCCATTTCCTGGTTCATTGGAACCACTGTAGCCATGGGCCTGCAGAGACTCTTCCATGTCCCAAGCTTGTTCTTTGACCTCTAGATTCTTGAGCTGGTTTCTTCCCAGAATCCTCTTTTCTAATGTCTTTCTGCTTGATGAACCTATATCTTCCTCTTTAGGCTCAGGCTTAGCTGTCAGATCTTTGGGAACCCCTTTGACCTATCTAATATCAACATGCCATAGTAAATATCCGTTAATCAAGTGCCCCTCCCCTGTGCCAAAACTCTGGATTAGCTCACACGGGACAGTGTGACCACCATCCTCCCTCTCATATGCCTCTGGCCAAGTGCCATTTGTTCAATAAATAAAAAAATCAAATAGTCAAAGGACTCTGTCAGGCCATGCCCTCACCCTCAGACTCCATGGGAGAGACAGATGCAGCTGGAAAAACAAAACCAGGGCCAGAATGCAGAGCCACACTAGTCACCCAAATCAGGACACTGTGAATTGCCCAAAGGTCCTCAGAGGTTAAGCATGGCCTATAATTAGATTTTTTTTTGTCTCTACTGAGGAGGACACTTTAATTTCCCTATCTGTATTAGCCCATTTTGTATTGCTACAGCATGATGCCTGAAGTTGAATACTTTATTTAAAAAAAGAGTTTATTTGAGGCTTGGGGAGGTGGCTCAGCAGTTAAAGGTCCTTGCTTACAAAGCCTGAAGCCTGGGGTGGCCCCGGTTCGATACCTCAGTATCCATGTAAAACCAGATGCACAAAGTGGCACGTGTGTCTGGAGTTTGTTTGTAGCAGCAAGAGGACCTGGTGTGTGTGTGTGTGTGTGTGTGTGTGTGTGTGTGTGTGTGTGTGTGTGTGTGTGTAGAGAGAGAGAGAGAGAGAAGTTCAAGAGCATGTCTCCTGCATCTGCTCAACTTCCAGTGCTGTCTCATCTCACAGTAGAGAAGCAAACTGGTGCACAGATTAGGCATACATGCAGCAAAGAGGCAAGAAAGTGCAGATGACACCGTGCTCACTTTTAGAACAACCGCACTCTCCTGGGAACCAATCCAGTCCCCAGGCAGCAAGAACTGACTCCCTCAAGGGAAGCACCGATCCATTCAGGCTTCCACATCCCCCACAACCTAAAAGCCTCTTAAGAGCCCCGGACCAAGCTTCAGTATGGGCTTTAGTGGACAAATCATAGCAAACCATATGAAGCCAGGGAAAGAATGGTGCCTGAGTATTGCTGTCAGATGAAACGAGACATGTTCCAAGAAAACAATGAGAGAGAGAGAGAGAGAGAGAGAGAGACTGCGGGAGTCTCAGGAGAAAGCTAACTTCTTTTAGACAGTTTCAGTTAGGGAAAGAAGCCCAAACAGAGAACCTAGAGGTGCCATCTCAGATGCCAACCCACCCTGGCAGGAATGGAACTTGTGTCTGATCTAGATTTGTGTACAGTGACCCAGTGCTCCTTGCTGCCAAGTCTAACACACTACCTAGGTGGGCTGACCTCCACTCCCCAGTCGGGCTGGCCTTGGAGTCTGTCCCTTGAATCTACAAACCAATGGCTTCTTCCCCTTACATATCTGAATCTGACAAAAGAATCCTTTTTTGATCAACTATAAAGACCTCTCCATGCTGTTTGCAGCCCTCTCTGTGCCTCTGCTAGCTCTGGTCACAGGGATACATATGAGTCTGCCCCCCACACCCACAAGACTGGCTGATGGGGAGAGAGCAGAGCACCGTCTGGGTAGTTTTCGGTTTGCCCCTGCTTTATACTTTGGGCTAACTTCTCGCTTTAATTACATGCATGTTTTTCCTCCGATCTCTGAGTCTATCACATGTGATCTCCCACGTGGGTGTTTTCTCTAAACTCTGGGCCCGTTACTTGTGTAATTTCTCTAAATTTGGGGTAACCAGGGGGTGTAATTCTCTTTCCTGCTCATTTCTCATCTGAATTTCTTGGTCTCTGCTTTGATGTGTTCCCTCTGTTCTTCGTTAGCCATCACCATTTGCCTTAGGAACTTTCTTCCAGGGGAAGCTCAGGGTGGAGGCTGCATGAGTGCCTTCTAGAACTTCCCACACAAGCTCCTAGGTTCTGTCATCCACGTGCGTGTGGCTCCAATCCAGTCTTTCCCTAAAAACCTCAATTTTGCCTAAATGCACCTTATGAACTATGCTGTGCCTTCCACATGAGAGCATGTTTCCTACTTCCCGCGTGTTTATGACTCTGCTCCAGGCGCTTCCTAGATCCCAATTTCCCTTAAATAAACTCCACAATTTGTGATTTTTCCCTAAATAAGCTCAATAATTCATAATTTATCCTTGAGTCTTTTTTTTTTCATTCTTTGTTAGAAATAGGACATGACTGAAAATTGGGGTTGATAAGTTTAGGGGATCCCTTCTGAGCCCCAAAATCTTGCCTCAAGACCAGTGACTAAGATGAGGTCTCAAGCCCTATTTTCTAGTCAAATATAAAACATTGTAACTCCCATTGAGGCGAATTTGGCAATATCTAACAAAATCACACACACATTTGCCCTTCAAAACAGCAGCCCACTTCTAGAAATTCATTTCGAGATAAGCTGGCAAATAAGAAAAAGAAAAATGTGAGTAACTATTTTGGAAAGCTGAAGTAAATAAAAATTTCTAAAAACAAAACCCAATTGGCTGGACATGGTGGCGCACGCCTTTAATCCCAGCACTTGGGAGGCAGAGGTAGGAAGATTGCTGTGAGTTCAAGGCCACCCTGAGACTACATAGTGAATTTTATGTCAGCCTGGACTAGAGCAAGACCCTACCTCGAAAAACAAAAAAAAAAACTCAATTGAAACAAATCACTTTAATAGCATATCTACTAGGTGGCATAACCACCCAGATAGAACTACACCAGGTACTTTAGAAGACAACAGTTTGATTACATATGTCTGGAGGGATATACTCTAAGAACAAGAATGGGAGGGGGGAGTGCTGTTTTCAGTAAACATGTGGTCATGCTGGTTTGTGTATGTGCCGTTGGGTAAAACAATTTCAGCATGGAAGAGTAGAAAATTTACAAAACCAATATGATTAAGTTTTTTTAAAGAAATAATAGTTGCAAGTCAAATAAATGTATGAGCTTTAATTCCTACCTCTAACCACAAGAAAGATTTGTGATACAGAAAAAAATATTAATTGGATACTTTTTGACATTAAGGAATTGTTATTTTTTAATATTTTATTTATTCATTTTCAAGCAGAGAGAGAGACAGACAGAGAGAGAGAGAGAGAGAGAGAGAGAG
>PVHP010030365.1:0-21736 GCA_004024765.1 Zapus hudsonius | reverse complement strand
GATTGTGCCAAAGGTGGTCACCAAACCCTTGGGTGGGGGGCACATTTTCCCAGTGTCTGTTGCTGTGTAGGTAAGAACCTGTGGAGGGGGGAAAGCTCCTGATAAGGAGCTAGGTTTGTTCCCAAGCCTTGGTGACAGTAGGGGCCCTGGAACCTTGAGGATGGAGTTGTCCTGGCGGGTGTTTTTCGTGTCGTATCCCTCCAACAGACAGCAGCGCACGGTGGAGCCTGAGCCTGCAAACTCAGCCAGGTTCAAGTCGGCAAAGCCCAGCTAGGAGGATAAGAAGATTGTATGTGGGAAGCTGCAGGTAGTTTGGGCCTAAGGCAAACAAATGCACTGATAGGGTTAACTTGGCAGAACTAGGGGAGGGCAGGCAAAGTCCCTGGGCCCGCCCCACAGCCCCAACTGTTGCATAACCAGGACCCAAGGACAGGGTCCCTGGGTCAGTAGCACCAACGTGGCAAAGCAAGGAGCTCACATCCCTGAGTGGCACAAAGCGCCCTTTGTGCGGAGTCCCAGGGTGCACCAGGGCCAGTGTGCCAGAGATGAAAGGACATTGTTGTCTGTGACACAGACACATTGTTCCCTGGGAAACAAGGCTGGGCTGTCGAGAGCTGCTAGGAGAGCAGACAGAGGAGAAGGGAAGGCCCGTGGGAATTTGGTGATGGGGATGGAGTGATGGACACTGCCTTGAAGGGCCCAGGAAGAGATTCTGCAGAGTGGACAGGATCTTTGTGGAAGTCCTCTGGTAGAGACCAGAGTGAGGGACTGGTGGGCAGAATCCAGTGTCTGGACAGGCCCCTGGGAGCTGGGGGCCACTCCTCTGGCACTTCATCCAGGGAGGGGATGAGACAGATAGAATCAGAATCTACCTAACCAGGGGAAACTGAGGTTGAAGTAAAGGGGGTGGCAGGCTTAGGACCAGAGGCACAAGCAAACCAATCTGGTATATTTATCAATCACCAGCTGCATATGGGTGTCTGCTGCAGTGTTTAGGGGCACAGGCCCCAGAATCAGAAGACTCTAGCTCACCAATGACTCAGAGGGACCTCATTTACAGATGAGGTCACTAGGTTCAGGGAGGAGAAATGCAGTGACTAGGGTCAAACAGCTTGGCCAAAGGAGAAAGGAGTAGAATGAGGCCCAATCAGGCCCTTGTGGAGGCATCAGTTTCCATCCCTGCAGAATTTTGTCGTTTTTTAGGTAGGGTCTCGCTCTAGCCCAGGCTAACCTGGAATTCACTATGTCGTCTCAGGTTGGCCTTGAACACATGGCATCCTCCTACCTCTGCCTCCCGAGTGCTGGCATTAAAGGTGTGCGCCACCATGCCCGGCTTCAGAATGGGTTTTGTGGCGAGGATCTGCTTTGGAACAGCAGGTAAGGGCTTGGAAACATATGACATAGGCCGGGGGCTCCTGGCTGTTGCTGGCAGGTTTTTCCCCCCCTCATGAAATCAGCAGAAGACATTCACACTCTGGTAGGTCCCTCCACAACCAAGCAGCTCCTCCTGCCCTCTGCTTCTGGAACAGGCAGGCAGCTAGCACCTGGGCCAGGGCAAAGCATGCCTAGTATAGGAGGCCTTCCCACAGGGTGAGAGGTGAGGTGAAGGCATAGCCTCTTCTAAACTGGGCTGTTGAAGAACCCCAGAGAAAAGGGATTGAGGGCAGAACAGGCTCACACGAAGCCTGGACCTCTTTTCTTACTTTTCCCCATAGAAAAAGTTTTACTAGCCAGGTGCCTTAATCCCAGCACTCAGGAGGCAGAAGTAGAAGGATCGATGTGAGTTTGGGGCCAGACTACAGAGTGAGTTCCAAGTCAGCCTGGGTGAGAGCGAGACCCTACCTCAAATTTTAAAAAAAGCTTTACTCTGTTGGCTCATGCTAAGGGGGCTGCACTGTCTTTTTATCAAGTGCAAAGACTATATTGACACTCCCACTAAAGAACATGCCTCGGCCGGGCATGGTGGCGCACGCCTTTAATCCCAGCACTCAGGAGGCAGAGTGCCATGAGTACAAGGTCACCCTGAGACAACATACTGAATTCCAGGTCAGCCTGGACTAGATCGAGACCCTACCTCAAAAAAAAAAAAAAAACAAGAATATGCCTCATGTTGGTGTCTCACTGTTTGGGGCAGAGAGAAGGTTAGAAGTCCTTCTGCAAACTTCTCTCATGCTTGTCCCAAATCACCTAACCCCATCCCAATGCCCCAGCACTTGGCCCTTCTTACCTTAGAATAAGCCTTCCCACCTTTCAGCTCCTGCAGAGAGGGAGACAGACAGCAAAATGACTATGGAACCATGGGCCCCCATCTAAAGTCTCCCCAGATCTCCTGAATCTGAGCTCCAGGAGAGCAGGATATAAAAAGGACAGAGCAACAAGCCACATTTTCCCTTGAAGAGGACACAGCAAGAGAGTGGTTTGAAACCCTACACCCACTTTCAGCTCTGGGCTCACAGCCTCCCTTGCACCCAGCCACAGGAACCAGCCTCACCTTGCGCACAGACACTCGGAAGATGCAGGGGTCTAGCAGGCCTGTAGCTGGGTTGGCGCTCAGCTTACACACAAAGGTGAACTTCTTCTGCCACCGAACGCAGTTCTCCTGCACCTCCTCTCTGTGGAGACAAGACAGGTGAGTGTGGGTGACCCCCTCCAAACCTCAGGCCTATGGGGATAGGGCAAGGGCCCTACTGCGGGAGTGTTTGCACAAGTATGTGCTAGTGTGAGTGTAGGCACACAGAAAGCATGCAATGAAAAGTGAAGCACACTGACACTCTCAGTGAGCACAAGCTGGGGCAGCTGCCCTTCCCAGGTAGCCCCCTGACATGCTAAGCCTGCTCCAGTATTGCCCCCCTACTCTATTGACCTTGGCTGGCTCTCACATACCCCTTATCTGTGCCTGCCAGGCTCCTGCTGGCCACCTCATATGACCCTCTCACTAATCTTCTCAGACTGGACAACAGAGCCCCTGCACAGATAAGAAGCCAGAGATAGGTCAACTCCTCAGATCTCCAGCTCACTGGTGCTGCTCTGCCGGACTCCAGAGCCACTAGTAACAATAATGACAACAATAATCATACTATCTAATGCTATGTGCTGCTTCCCACGTGCCAGGCACTATTCAAAGAGCTGCAAAGCCAGTAATCACCACACCCTGCTAAATGCTGGAGATACCCAACCAGCTACTGTGTGAGCAGCTGCTCCGGCCAGTCCAAGTCTACAGAGAAACTGGAAGCTCTACCAGTATAGAGACACTGAGTAGTGGGAGGGGGGAACCTGGCCTTCCAGCCCTGGGACATGATCACAGTGACAATCTAGCACCCCTACATGAGGAGGCCATCATGTCCTGGGAATAGTGGGAATGGATCATCCGAGCCTTGCCCAGCTGCTGTGAGAGCACAGAGGAGCTCCTGCAGCCCCCGCCCCCACCCCTGGCAGAACCAGTGCTCAGGAAGGGAATGGCCACGGAAGGGTGGGGTGGTAAGACAGTATCTCAGCTCAGTGCATGCCACTTAACTGGATGGACAGCCAAGCAGACAGCTGAGAAGTGACCTCCCTACACTCTGGCTAACCTGAGAAGCACAGGTTACCTGCCAGATTGAGGCTGAGGGTCAGAGGAGGTTGCAGTCAGGCATCATCTCCTTCCTGTTAATCAGGGCAGGTTGGGTGTTGGGGCTCCACAAACTCACACTCCTAAGTAACTGACAAAGCAAGCTGGAAACCAGGCTGTCCAGCTACAGTCAGAGCCCTCAGTCACCACCTTGGCTCAGGGGCACAGTGCCCAGGAAATCCTGGCAACTAAATAAAAACCCATGGGCTTCTGGGCCAGCAGTGCTTTATTTATTTATTTTTATTTTATTTATTTATTTATTTATTTTTAAATATTTTATTTATTCATTTTCAAGCAGAGAGATGAGAGAGAGAGAGAGAGAGAGAGAGAGAGAGAGAGAGAGAGAGAGAGAGAGAGAGAGAGAGAGCGCACTGTTTTTTGTTTTTTTGAGGTAGGGTCTCACTCTAGCCCAGGCTGACCTGGAATTCACTATGTAGTCTCAGGGTGGCCTTGAACTCATGGTGATCCTCCTACCTCTGCCTCCCGAGTGCTGGGATTAAAGGCGTGTGCCACCATGCCTGGCCAGCAGTGCTTTCTATGTGCTCCAGAAACTGGCTCATGTCTATGTGCAAACTGGGCAGCCCTCACAATGCTTATCAAAGTTAGCTGAGGACCTAGCAATTAGGTCCACTCCTAACAGAAACGAAACCTCCTTCCACACCAAAACTTGTTTATAGATGAGCAGAGAACACTGCAATATCCAAAGAGCGAAAGCAGCTCAAGGGCTATCACGGGTGAGTGGAACATACGCGCATGCATGCATACATGTCTGCTACTAGGATGGAATGTCATTTGGCAACCAAAAGGAAGCACCTACACCCATGACTCACCTTGAACACACACTGCTCAGTGAACGACGTCAGACACAAGGATAACCTGTGCAGATTTCATACAAAATGCCCAGAACAGGCAAATTCAAAGACAGAAAGCAGACTGGTGTTTGCCAGTGGGTGGGAGGTGGGGAAATGAGGAGTGACAGCTAACAGGCATGGGGTTTCTTTGTGGGGTGATGACGTTTGCAGATGGCTGGTGGGAGGGGTGCTCAAGTCTTGTGAAAGTTGCAAACCATTGACTTGGGGGCTGGGATGGGGACTGAGTGGTGGGGTCCTTGTCTAGCACTTGCAAGGCCCTAGGTTCCAGCTCTAGCACCACAAAACAACCCATTTAGCCAACACGAAATAGCACAACTTAAATGGATGGATTACGTGGTGTGTGAACTCAAGGTTAACTGAAAAAAAAAAAAAAAAAAAACACATACAGCCCGGAGTGGCGCCGCACGCCTTTAATCCCAGCATTCAGGAGGCAGAGGTAGGAGGATTGCTGTGAGTTTGAGGCCACCCTGAGACTACATAGTGAATTCCAGGTCAGCCTGGACTAGAGCGAGACCCTACCTAGAAAAACCAAAAAAAAGCACAGTGGGTTAGATACATAGCAACAGAGATGAGAAGTGGAGCTGCTACTTCAGACAAGCAGCTGCCCATGACAGTCTTGGAGTGAGGATGAAGAGGGAACAGCAAGTGCGAAGACCCTGAGCTGAGAATGTGCTGGGCAAACAGACACAGCAAGAAGGTAGTGGAGGGGGTGGGGATGCAATCAGTGAGGGGCAGGGGTCAGCTTTCGGGATGGCATTCTGAGGGTGGGGAACAGTCATTACTATGAGAGTGAGCACTTCGCTCTATGTGGATCCTCCGGCCCCACCCCCACCCTACCTAGGAGTGGGAGCAGCTGCAGGAGACCTGAGGAAGTTGGCACTTGGGACTTACTGAAACACCCAAAGGAATTAGGATTAGAGTCTGGGAACAAAGGCAAATTAGCCACCCTACCCCTCCTGTTTGAGAGACTGCTGTGGGAACACCAGCCAGGAAGCCCAAGGCACATTCATGGTTCCTATCAGCCCTGCCAGGCCAGCCTAGAGAAGGCCACGTGGAACCCTCCCTCTCAGGCTCAGGTGACAGGAGGCTTCCTCCTTCTGCAGGAAGGTAAGCAGGGCAGAGCTCAGAGATCAGCATGAGGCCTCCTTCCAGTTCCCACAGGCCTCTGAACAATCAGTGTTACATGTCACCACCCCTAGGGGAAGAAGCAGGGAACCTCACCGTGGCCCACCCCAGGGGGATCACAGCAAGGGTGAACTAAACACCATAGCAGCAGTCACTTCCTGAGGACCTACTCTACTGTGCCCCTGCTACTCAACACTGAAAGGTGGCCTTTTCCCTGGCCTACTTTAACCTGAAGGAATGAGGACCAGAAATGCTGTATAGTCCACCCAATGTCTAAGAGCTGCAGACAACATAGGTGCCTCTCTACCCCAGGCCCATCTGCATTTACAGCCTGGGCCACAGCCCGCGGGCCCATGGCCCCTCTAAGAGGGTAAAATGAGATCACAGACACAGAGCAGGGAGGAGATGAACGTGAGCTCAGGCAAAGGTGTGGGGAGGGATGCTTGGAAATAGGCAGACTGAGGATGCCAAGTGGGCAGCTATGAGCCAGAGGGTCACGGGTAACCAGGCTAGGTTTGAGGAACTCTCGGGGACTGGATTCATTCAAAACATTTTTATTAAACATAGATTGTGTTCTGGGCAGTTCCCAAAGCCCCAGAGACCCAAGCAGTCCACAAAGTACACAGAATTCCTGTTATTAGGGGCTGGTACTCTGGCAGTGGGTAGGAAACACTCAAAACCAGGCAAAAGCATGCACTAGGTGTTAAGTACCATGGGGAAAAGGGGTGGGCAGTGCCCAGCAAGTACACATGCAGGAAAGGTGGATAGGGAAGGCCTTAATAGGAAGGTGACATCAGAGCAAAGAACTGAAGACAGTGAGAGATAGGCACACAGGTATATGCAAGACAAACGTATAAGGGACAGCAAGTACAAAGGCCACAAGGTAGGAATGTGGACATCATGTGTGCAGAGGGGCAAAGGGGCGAGGGAGCCAGGTTGGCTGGCACCAAGAAAACAAGGGGCAGAGTGGCAGGAAGGGAGACGGAGAGGGAGATTTGGCCGCAAACTTACAAAGGGATCACACACCCACATGTGGGTGAGAGGCCACCAGCCTCTCCAACTGTGCAACAGGAGGCTGCTCACTGGCATCAAGCAGGAAGTGCCAAAAAGGAGGGAAGGTGCACTAACAGGAAGGGACCGTGTCCCACCAGCAGGAAAAACATCATATCCAAATGTTGGTGTATACAGAAAAGTTGGAGATGCCTATGGTATCACACTGCACACAAGGGTCACCTTTGGCCACAGGAGTGTCTGTAGACTAGAGATACAGGGAAGAGACATTGTATCATCATCATTGTTGTCATCAGCATCTGTGATGGTTAAGTATTGTTGTTAACTTGACCTTTCAAGTAATCTTGGGTGGATCTCTGAGGATGTTCACAGGAAGGCAGCCTCTCTGTAGGGGGCAGGTACGTAAGGAAGCTCAAAGGAGCTTTCCTGTGGGTGCAGTGCAGGAAGGAAATTCCAAAGACTCAGGAAGTCAGTAAGTCTGGGATAGAATTTTAAGACCCCACCCTAAGGCTATATAAAAGTGAAAGAATTCTCTCCTGGCCCTCCTGCCTGTTTGCTGTTCGGTGTGTGTGGTGTAGGTGATGGGTTTTTCTCTCTGCTCAGACCTGTGAAAGAGGACCAGCCTCTTTCACTTTTATGGGACTTCATCTGTATCTATAGCTACAAATAAATCCTTTCCTCCCCAAAATTATGCCTGGTTTGAAGATTCATCCCAGCCACGTGTGGCTGACTGCGACAGCATCATCATTGGTGGTAACTGGGGATTGAACCCAAGGCCTTACACATGTCTAACATGTATGTTAGACAAGTGTTCAACCACTAAGCTACAATCCTAGCCCCCCATTTATTTATCTTTTGAACTGGAAGTATTAGTTGTCAATGTTGTCTGTTACATGCCTGGGTGAAGGGAACAGACTCCTCTGGGAGTCCTGGAGATTGCAGGGCGGTCAGAGGCAGAAAAGCCAGCATGGGCTTCAAGCCCAGGAATGGCAGAGGCTTCTTGAAAAAGGAGAACACCAGACAGTCAAGGATTCTGAGACCTGCGCACCAGCCTGTACAATCTGAGACCCCAAGGGAATGAGCGTGCTGGGAGAGCAGAGACTGGGCCTGCCAGGGTGCCATACATTCATGCACAGCAGAGTCAAATACATGTCCCCACTGAGCAGAAACTTGGGAGCTGCCAGCCTTGGAAGGATGGAAAATGGGAAATATAAAGCAAATGAGCGCCTATGAAGAAAAATCATAAATGTGTATTGGGCCAGGCACAGTGGCTCACGACTATGATCCCAGATCTCAGGAAGGCTGAGGGAGGACTGCTATGAGTTCGAGGCGACTCTACCTCAAAAAAAAAAAAAAAAAAAAGCCCAGGCGTGGTGGTGTACACCTTTAATCCCAACCCTTGGGAGGCAGAGGAAGGAGGATAACGATGAGTTCAAGGCCAGCCTGAGACTACATAGTGAATTCCAGGTCAGCCTGGGCTACAGTGAGACCCTACCTCAAAAAAAAAAGCAAGCAAGCAAGCAAAAAAAAAAAAAACAACCAAAACACAGAAGACATTATTCTAGTCCAAAGAGGCATGGTCCTAGGAGCCCTGGACATGTAGCTGAATAAACCAGTATGAGTAATACTGGTGTGTGGAGGACAGTGGCCAGAAGGGGGCAGCTCAGCCAGATCTAACAACAATGCAGGTGAGGAGTGCCAGGCCACTTCCTTTGTTTGTGTCCAAAGTTGTTCCCCTCATCCAATTTTCACTTTAGGGACTGGGGAGATGGTTCAGCAGTGTCAGGTGCTTGCATGCAGTCCCACTGGCCTGAGTCTGATTCCTCAGCACCCACATAAAGCCCACATGCCACCTATGGCAATGGAGTCAAAGCCAGGAGACTCCAAACCCCACAGGCCAGCTAGTCTGGCCTACATTCAGTGGCAAAATAAGGGAGACATTGTTTCAAAACTTCTGGAGAGGACAAACCCCCCAAGTTTTCCTTTGACCTCCTTCATGAATGCTGTGACACATGCACTTGTGCGCACGCATGCGTACACACACAGCTTTTTTTTTTTTTGGGGGGGGGGGAGGTTTCAAGGTAGGGTCTCACTAGCCCAGGCTGACCTGGAATTCATTATGTAGTCTTAGGGTGGCCTTGAACTCATGGTGATCCTCCTACCTCTGCCTCCTGAGTGCTGGGATTAAAGGCGTGTGCCACCATGCCCGGCCACACACAGCTTTTTTTAAGTGTAAAATTAAAAATAAAAAAAAAAATTAAAAATATGGAGGGGTTGGAGAAATGACTCAGTGGTTAAGGCACTTGTCAGCAAAGTCTAATAATCTGGGTTCAATTCCCTAGTACCCACGCAAAGCCAGATGCACAATGTAGTACATGCATCTGGAGCTTGTCTGTAGTGGCTAGTGGCCCTGGTGTGCCCGTTCTTTATCTGCCTCTCTCTCAAATAAATCTTTTAAAAATTAAATGGAGAAAAAGAAATGAGGCTAGGAGGGCTGGTTACAAGCAAAAGGGATTTGAATCTCAGCTACCAGATTCAAGGCCAGGGTCCAATCTTCCCTTCCTGAGGCACTGTCAAGTGGGGATATGCTATGTGATGTGGGGGACCTGCTGGGAGGGCTGGTGGTTTGCCCTCCCAGCTTGGAATATCAGGATGTGCCTCCCCACTGCTTTGGACAGGTAATTACAGAGAGAGGTTTTGTTTTTAGTTTTAAGATATACAATTAACTGCAAATCCCAGCAAGGCAGGGCAAGCCCTCCACCCACCACGGCCACCACAGAGGCAGAATGCAGCTATTTCTGAGCTGTCCTGAAATAGAGTGCCCACCAGCCTGTGTCCTCCAAAGCTCCCAACTTCCCAGTTTTCCTGGCCCAGGAAGGTCAGCCTGCCTCCCTGACTGCCCTCAGCCCGTCCCTGACAGCCATACTGGGATGGTGTAGGGAAACCCAGAGACCTGGACCCAAATGCTAAGCTGGGCCTCTGTAAGGCAACCAGCTGGCTGTAGGCACCAGCTTGGGCTTTAGGCACAGGGCAAACCTCCTGGAAGAGATGGTTCTTTGTAGCAACTGGAGTTCCATAGAAGAAAGGTTATGGAGCTCATCACAGAGCAGGGCAGACTAGTCTAGGGGAAGTGATGTCAGAGCTGGGATCTCAAGGCTGTGGTTAGTTGGATAGGTGAGAACCAAGATGTCTCCAGCAGTGGGAACAACACAGCAAAGGGAGTAGGCTGCTCCTGGGAGAGCAGAGAGAATGCCAAGGGTAGGAGGAGGCTGCTAGGTGTTCAGAGAAGCCCATGTGGAAAAAGGTGGTTTACCCATGAACCTGACTGTTGGGTGCCTCCTTTTTCCAATGCTAGCCCAAGGCAGAATGTAAAGAAGTCTATTGACCCAGCATCTCCAGGGCTACATCTTCTGAGCACCTGCCTTGTTGTCCTGGGCCAGGGTGAAGCCACAGACCTCAGTTTCTCAGCTGTGAAATCTGAATTCCTCATCAAAGCCGCCCCGAGTCTGGGCTCCACTGTTCCCTGAGGTCAGCTCACTGCCATATCTCCAGCATCAGGCCTGGGCGTGGCAGCATTACTGCCCAGTAAGTGCAACACCAGGATCCCAGAGATTTGGTGGCACTGGGTCTCTTCTGTAGAGTGAGAAGGGGTTGGTGCTGTGGGAACCACCTCCCAGCCACATGGAGCCTCTCTCCAAAGTTGGCACTAAGGTGCATGCATGGCTGGCAGTTGCCACATGAACATAAAGTTAGGAAAAGGAACTCCGAGGATTAGTGGGGCAACCCAATCTATAACAGGGCTCTAGGGTGACATTGTGGTCACCCTCAACATTTCACTTTCCAAGGTGTAAGTGCCCATCAGTATATCTGCTCACCATGGCCTTGCTCATGAGCCAAAGGGGATGTGAAGCCCAGCAGACACACAAACGTGTCCACTAGCCTGCCCCCAATCAAGATCCCCATAGGCCCTGCTACGACTATGAGGAGTTGTCCTGTGGCATCTTATCAATACAAACACCCTCACCCCCAATCCCATGTGACAACACCTCCAGACATTACCAAATCTGCCCCTGTTGAGAACTAATCACTGTTAGGTGCTTTAGAAGCACTCTTTCAACAGCTTTCAGGTGACTCTGGACTGTGTGGGATGTTGGAAACCTCTCACCCCAGCTGTGCTCCTGGGTTCCAGGCAGACCTGGATCCTTGATTCAGCCCAGAGGCACAAGAACAAACCCATCACCTTGTCTCTCCTCTGTTGTCCAGCCTGCCTGACCTCCTAGTTGGTGCCCTCTGCTAGCTGGGTCCTCTAGGCCTAGGTTCCTCGAGGAATGAGAGGTCCCAATGATGCAATCTAGGCTCCTGGCTGATGAGAGGCAGCCTGGACGGGGAGAATGAGTCTAATAAGGAAACAATTCAAATCTGCCAGTGCTTTCCAGAAGAGAAGAGCACAGCTGCCTGGGGAGGGGCCCACCCCAGGGACCAGCTAAGGCATTTGTCCAGGGCTGCAGGCCGGAAGAGCCAACGTGGCAGCCTAACAGGGCTGTGTGAGGAGAAGCAGTTCTTTGCAGTTCTGGCACAGCCAGCCCCTCCTCCAGCAGTGAGGCAGCAAGAAGTTCCTAGAAGCCAAGCCACTTGGTGTCTCACAAGCACTCAGAGGCGTGTGTCGTGCCTGCCCCCTCCCCCCTAGCTCCAGGCTGCCTTCTCTGCTCTCCTGCCAGTAAGAACCTTAAGAATGGCTCCAGGTTGACAGATGGGCTGAGAGGACGGGCTGGCATCAGTGAGTGAGGCAAACAAGCACAGGGTAGACAGGGCAGAGAAAAGGGGTGAGGTGTGGCCAGGGCACTCAGACTTGCTGGGTTAGGAGTGTCTGGATCAGGCACCCTTGGGCTTGAGTCCTAAGGACTGATCTACAAAAACCCATGAACACAGACAATCAGCTGCTCTGCTCTGCTTTCTGCCCTGGAGACAGAGTACTACAGACAGCTCGTGCTACCACCCAGGCAGATAAATGTTTACGGGACTCGACGTATGCCAGGGGTGGCTGCCTTTGCTTTTGTCTTTTTGGTGATAGGAATAGAACCTAGGACCTGTGTATGTTATGTTAGTGTTCTATTACTGAGCTACACCCCCATGCCCTAGTCCCCCCACTTTGTTCTTAAGGGATCCAAAATAAACGTCTGGACTTGACTCAAGCACAGTTCTAGTACTCTGCACTGAGGAAAGGAGCCTCAGGCACCAGTGTGGCCCAGCCTGGCTCCTGTGCTGCAGGTCTTCTCAGGTACTGATTTCTTTTTTTCTTTTTTAAGTATTTTATTTATTCATTTATTTATTTGTGCTACCTTGTACATCTGGCTTTACATGGGTACTGGGGATTTGACCTCGGGTCCTTCTGCTTTGCAGGCAAATGCCTTAACCACTAAGCCATCTCTCCAGCCCTCAGGTACTAATTTCTTGCTTCTACTCCACAGGTCAGGACACTGATTCTCGGTGAGCCCAGGGTCTTGCTGCATACCATACAGGAAGTGAGGGTTAGTCTGTCCCCCAACCCCTAACCTGCAGGACTTTTGGGAAATCCACCAAGACAGCAGAGCCATTCTCAGGGAACCTAGCAACATAATTACCTGCCATACCAGATCTCAGGGCCCTGTGCTCTGTGGGATGACCCTTTACCATGAAGTCTCCAGATCAGGGAAGAGATGGTATTGCAACCAAGTCAGGGATGGTCACGGGGTCAGAGTGTGGGATCAGTGGAGGTGATGTTGAGGACCAAGGTAGGCCCATCCTGATTAGAGGAAGAAATAGGAAGATGCTCTTAAGCAGGCAAAGCCCTAAATCAGCTTCCTACCTCCTGGGCACTTGCTATGTGTCAAGCATAAGATATGAGCTCTCCCTACTGGCCCTCCCAGAATCAACAGCCCATCACCCTAAGGTCACAGGCTAGGAACCTGACTGAAGAGGTCTGTCTGAATCTATGGCTTCATGCCCACAGGTCTCCAAAGTTGGATTCCCATGCCAGGAGTGGACTGGGCTGGAGGCCTCAGGAATTCAAAGCAAGAAGATGCAGTAGGCATTATGCTGGGCTATGGTTAGCAACCTCCTTTCCCAATACCTACCTAGACTGTACATAGAGCTGAGGGGCTGGTGCTGCTTAGGGGACTTTCCTTCCTATACCTGTCAGGCTTCCAGCACGCCCACTTGAAAGGCATACGAGGGTAGAGAATTGGGTCCAGGTGAGTCGCATGCCACCCTGAACTCTCAGGGTCTCAGTTACCACTTTCCCTATCTCATGGAGTTGCTGTAGTACCTGGCCCAAATGCTCACTGGGAGTCATGGCCCAGCCTGCTGAAAGGGATCCTCAAAGGCAGTGATCCAAGAAGCATGCAAAGAGCCTTTTCTGTTCTGGAACCATGGGTCATTTCCCCAGGGCTGGGATGTCCAGGGGAAAGGAGTGACAAGTGACCAGCTCCTACTGACTCAAGCCTGGGTGGTGTTTGATTCACCAGAGAAGGAAGGAGCAAGGGGGAGGGATCCCTTTCTGGGACCTGGTTCCTCAAAGGACTGGACTCCAGTCATGCGGAAGTCTCCACCCAAGCCCATCCTGAGGGTACCCTTAGACATGCAGGCTTCTTTGTTGGGTCTGGGCATCAGGTGCAGTGGAAAAGGAACATGGCTCCTGTCTCCCAAGCAGAACTCCTGTAGCTACGTTGTGAGCTCACTGAGTGGTGAGGATCTGACAAGGGAATGAATGAGAACCCTTCACACTCCTGCTTCACAAGGGCTGTGTCGTCGTCCCCCTTACACCTTCCTGCATCACCTCCAGGCAGAGGTTCCCAGAGGTGGTGGCACCTAGTTCAACAGAGTCTGAGGGTTGGGGTCATCATCACGGCATCTGTCACCAAGGTGCTGCAACTTTGCCACACAGCATTCCCTGTGGCTCCCTGGACTTCTGAGGTGACAAGATAGTCAGGAGCTGCTTGGTCAGCCTGGCACTGAGTCAGCCTCATTCTTCAAGGCATTCCCAGCAAACTCCCAAGATTCCAGACATGGGATGGAGGGCTCGGGACCAGGCAGAACCACGAGGCCCTGACTCAAGGTCTCCACTCCTTGGACACTTGAGTTTCTGCACACTCACAGACCAACCCCAGGCTGAATTCTGCCTGTCATTCACTTTTTGCACACCCATTTAGCAGGCATTTACTAGGAGCTGGGCTGAGCAGGACCTGGGAGTACAACCAAGCAGATGAGGCCTTGGTCTTGCCGGAGGCCCAGCTGCATTGTGTGATTCTCTTTAGAAGACACACTCCCCTCAGCTGCTGTAACACAGGCAGCCTTCCCGTCGTGCTTGAAGAGCACATTAGTCAAGGGTCATAGCCAAAGGTCCAGGGCCAGTGAAGGTTGAGTGAGGAGCCCATCTCCTGCTGTGCCCTGCATTGCTCTGACATGGATGTGTCTGGTGGTGTCCTCACACTTATAGGCCCCAGGCAGAGACCATGGCTGTCTTGTCCAGGGCAGTGCCCCAGCTCTAATCACAACAGATAAAGTTCTAGAAAGAGAAAAGCAGCAGCTCAAGGGAGACAGGAAGGAATATGGACTTGTCCTTTCAGTCCCAGGTCCCCTTCCTCCACAGCCCTGGATGGATAATACCACATGCCGCCAGCCTTTACTGAGCATGTACTCAGAAACCCACCAGACCTCTGAACTACTAAGCCTCACAGCCTGCAAGCCTTGCTGGGGTTGCAAGAGGCAGAAGGAAAATCCCCAACCTAAGAGGAGTGTTGGCAACTGCCACGGCGAGCTGCTGCCTCGTAAACAAGTGATGGTCATCGTGTTGGAATGGTTGAGGTTATCTTGCCAGAAAGACCCCCAAGGACCAACTCCATGCTTCCAGGCACCTTCTATGTTTGTTTAGAGGGCTTTGGTGCCTGCTCAGAACCCAGAGGCGTGGGCATCTGTCTCAAGGTCTGTTTCTGCAGCTCACAGGTCAACAGAGAGAACATACCCATGGAACCAAGCCCAAAAGCAGAACTCAGCAGGCCTAGAAGCTCCTGCCAGACATGACCTTCCTGAACCAGAATGCTTCTGAACTCAAAGTGTCACCATGGCCTCTTGGCATGGCTCTTCTTTGCTCAACAGTGTCCTGTGATGAGTCTCTGTGGCAGTGGCAGCATGATGGGTGGGAAGTCACTCTTCTCGGCTCACACTCACCTGCCCTTCTGCAACCCAGAGCCCCAGCAGTGCACCCCACTGCTGCCCTTGGTGGTTCTAAAATACAAGTCCAACTCTGTTTCAAACCCTCCTGAGGCTCCTAGGAATATTGTCAAGTCCCTCCCCATGAGCATTCTCACCCCAAGCTCCCTCCCAGACTACTAGCTCTTCTCCCACAACCAACCTCTAACTCTACCCACCCTCCAGCCCCCAACCCAAAACCACTTTCTCAGTGCCTGTGCAACACTGGTTGAATTCACATGCCACAGATGAGTTCTACAGGGAGGAGTGTAGGCTACATCCTCAGAGTTCAAGTAGGTGCTCAGAACACTGTCATGGATCAAGGAGTTGGGGGGGGGCAGTTGAGGTAGAGAGGGGAAGGAACACAAGCCACAGGTGCTGCCTACACACATCTGCAGAGTCCAGCCTGGCAGAGAGGAAGTGGTGGGAGGAGAGGGCTCCGACTCCACCCTCCCAGCACAGGCACAGGGCTGTGCACTTCCTCTCTCAGCAGTTTTGGTAGGTAGGGCCTGGCTATGTGCTGAGTAGAAGCCCTAACCTCAGGTAACCCTCCTGCCACCAGGTGAACTCACTCTGGAAGAGGAACTAAGGCTGTAGGGACAAAGCCCTTGGTTACAGTCACAGCAATGCAGCAGCCAGGCCCCAGCTCACTCTCCTCTACAATGAGCCTTGGACATCACTACCTTCTGCAAGGGTGACCCAACCCAGCCACTGGTCCCTTGGCTCCCTCAATTGCAGTCTCTGAAACTACAGTGGATCCCAGCTGCTTGGTATGTGGGTGAGGGCTGCTCCTGACACAGACTGATACTTGGGGGGAGGGGGCTAAGCAGCTGGTGGTGGCCACTGGTCAGTCAACACCAGCACCCACACTGGTTCAAAGCCAAAAGAGAAAAGTCATAGCCTGGAGCAGCGCCAACCCACAGTAAGAGGCCTCGGGACTAAGATGCAATAAAAGTTCTCCAGCCATGAAGGCCCACAGTCTGGGATGGATCTGGAGGCCTGGAACTGGAGTACCCTGAGGGCCCACACTGAATAACACCAGGCCAGGGATAGCTTCCTGGAAGTGGCCCTTGGGATGGGCAGAAGACATAGAGGTATGGGGCTGAGGAAAAGCAGAGAAACCAAGAAGGCAAGAAGCAGGATAAGGGCCACTGAAGAGCCCTGAGCTCTGGCCTTGGTCCTCCTCCCAGCATGCAGGCAGTGGCCTGCACCTCTGGGGGAGCTGTTTGTGCAGTGCTCCAACAGGCAGGTCCAAGCCAATGGGAACAAGAAAGGATGCAGACCCTGAGCTCCCACTCCAGTTGGGGACAGAAAGTGAGCTGTGAGCAGGAATTACCATCTCTTGGAAGCACCCCAATGGTCCTGGCCCTCAGGGGAGTACCAGTTGCCATGAGGCATGCCATTTGGCCCAGGAGCAGGAAGACTGATATAGCCTAAGTGTCCCCACCATGGGGCAGAAGCCAAGCTGTTGTCTACAGCCATTATGGACAGATCCTCCCAAGAATTCTGCAGCAGCCAACCCAGCCCTGTTTCAAGGGAGGGTCGAGGAGAATGGGGTTCAGGCCAAGAACATAGGCAGTGAATAATAGGCCTGGGGAGGGCCAAAGCAGAAACTTAACGGGCAGGGAGTCCTCTTTATCAGAGTTCCTTCCTCCAACCACTTAAAGCTGGCTGCCAGCGTGGAGGGCTAACTGTTGCCAGTCAACATCTGGGCAGAATGGGAGTGAGGGCAGTTCCAGGCCTATATTCAAGAACTGTTACAACACTAGAGCCAAGAGGTTCAGAGCAAAATGACCAAGGGTTTGCAATTACAGCCTAGGGTGACACCAAGGCCAGGCACTCACTGGTCAGTTTTAAGTCAACCAAACTGCAGTCTGACCTCTCTGGAGCCTGCAGTCCCAGGGCTATCAGGTCCCAGAATACACCTAGTGTCTGGGGGCAGAACTACCATCCCCATAATCCAAAGCACTCTCCAGGAGAGATAGACGAGGAGCACACACACTCCCTACCCCATGTTAGCTTCAGGTCTCTGGCTAAGCAAATCTGGTTTCTCTGCTCAAACTTCTCAGTAGCTCCCTAGTGAAATGCAGATAGATCTGTGCTGGTTTATTGCCCAGTCTGTGACTCCACACCCCAAGTCCCTAGGCTCCTTTTAAGTGGAGTCAGACCTTCCAGCAACCATATGGATGCCCAGGCAGGGCCCCTCAAAAGCAAGTTGAGGTTTCCAAGTACTTAAGAAGTAGGGCTCAAAGCTACTCAGGGCCTCCCAGCTACTCCCAGGCAAGCAGTGTCATAGCTGCCAAGAACCCCCAGCCAAATAGCTCCCAGGATGGAGCTCCAAGCAAGAAACAGGCCTCAGAGACTTGGCTCCATGGGGCCAGATCACCTCAGGTCAAGGCTACTGCCAGGGTGGCACATGCCAACAATATGGCCACTGGCAGCATAGGCCAGGTCTAAGCAGCAGCCACTTTGGCCAGACATAGACTGGGCAACTTCAAACCTCTCTGAGGACATTGGCAGTGTGACCTCAAGGGGAGCCAGCTGACCTGGTGCCACAGCCTCTCTGCCCAGCTAGCCTGAGGCCTCCTGTTGGTTTTGCCCACTTGTGCCAGTGGGGCTTCTCTCCATAGGCCCCTCTGCCCTGTCTGTGCCTGTATACTGAAGGCCTTCTACAGGGGTCCTGGGAAAGGGGCTGGTCATGAAATGAGGCACACAGACCATGCCAGGGATCTAAGGGTATGCAGTGGAATTAAGAGGAGCCCTAGTGCATCCCAGGTGACTACAAAACCAGTTGAGCCAAACATTACCACAAATCACTGTTATCAGACCTTCCACTTAAAAGAAATGGAAAGTCTTGGGGTTTTGGTAGTAGGACTATAAAATCCTGGCCATCTTGGGCCACTGTCCACCCTCTGAATGTCTATCTCGGTGCCAGGTCTTCAGGACGGGGATCTCTCCTACCCACTCTGCCTGCCACCCTCTCTAATCTGGTCTCTTTTCTCCCTCTGCTGCCACCACCCAGCCAGGCCAGCCCAACACTGCCTGCCAGCCCAATTCCAGCTGCTTCTCATAGGATGAGTGTCCAGCCTCCTTATATCTTCTCTGCCTGGCATCCAAGATCTATCATCCTAGTTGACAAACCAGGGCACATCATTCCTGTGCCTATCGAAGGACTCCCAAAACCAGGAACAACCTAGTCTAGTACCTTCCTTCTTTGTTTACTCTGACCCAACCTTACCTGGCCCAGCCCTCCAGGACCAGGGGTTTCTCTTCCAAGGGCTCTTCCTCACTTTCTATCAAAATCCCATCTCTGTTGGCACCCAGCCTGGCTGAATGTCTGTGGGCTAAGTTTTAGAATATAATATACAGCCGATGAGGTGACTTACACCTTTTGGTCCGAGCCCAGCATGGTAACTCATGCCTTTTGATCCTAGCACACCTGTGTCCCCCAGAAGGCAGGGGTAATAGAAGTAATGCTAATAAGCTTTGTTCCTGCTTCCTGAGCTCCCTTGTGAAAGAGATAAAACTATACAATGCATCCTTGGGTTATATATATGATGGATGTTGGAATAAAAGTTTTGAGATTTGCCTGGACATGCCTCCCAGCTGCGTGTGAATCTCCAGCTGCCCGCACCTTTCCCTGCATTCACCTTTTGTCTCCTGCTGGCCAGAGAGACAGGCTCCCTCAAAGGGGTCCCAGGGGTCCATGACTCAAAACCCAACACCATCTCCAAGGCTCCCAGGAGTTCCTTTCTGGAGAGCAAAGGCCACACCCCAGCCTGGGTGGGTGCTCATTCAACACCTGCCAAGTGAGTAGACAGATGATTCCCAGCTCATCTGCCAGGGTCCACTGGTACCCACATGGACCTGCTCTGGCTCTGCTTGGCCTACCAGGCACACTGCCACCACCCAACTGGGAGCTCCCAGGAACAGAGCTATCTGGTTCCACTTACCTCTGGAACCCCAGGAGCTGGGAAGTGAGTCCCAGTCAAGAAAGAACAGAGACCATGCCAGCCTACCTGCTCCTCTCTCCCTGGTGGCTCAGCCTACAGAGCACCCCAATTTTAGCAGGAGAGTAGCCAGTTCCTGAGATCCCACCCATCTCAGGAACTGGCTGTCTGTCCACCTCCATTATGCCTTCTCAGAGCTCCACACCAATATATCCTAGTGTGCCTTGCATGGCTATGGATCCAAGTAGCATTCTACAGCCTTTTCCAATAAGGGAGGAACTGGGGATGGGGCAGGGCCCTAGTTACTAACATAAACCCCTACAGAAGGCAGACAGACAAGCCACAGCTGTTAAAGAAGCAAGGATGCAGAGAGGTCTCTCAAAGTCACCTGGCTTCTCAGACAGCCTGGCACTCAAGCACAGAGCAGGAGGTTCCCTACGCTCACTGGGGTCCACCCTCTCCTGTACTGCCTACCTCCTTGGTGCAGAAGGGGACACAGTTCAGGGCCAGACTATATATAGTCTGCCCAGCTGGGCAGTTTGGTTTTCCTATGAAGTGGACCCGGCCAATTACTTCTCTGCCCCCAGGCCTCAGTTTCCCCGCTAACTGGCTGAGATAATACTGCCTTTCTCTCCTTTCCCTCCTCTCTCCTATATAAGTTAGTGTTCCTGTGTGCTCCCCTCTCCTGGCCCAGCCAGCCACATGCAAGGAGCAAGTCAAAGGACCAATGCCAGCCTGGAGCAGAGCCCTTGGGAAGTTTGGGATTCTTCCTGCCTGAAGGCTGTCTTGAACAGGTTGGTTACTTCCTGACTCACTACACTTGGCTGGGCCCTCTGCAGTCCTCCCAGGACACCGCCCACCCAAAAACCTCCCAGCTGCCATTTGAATCGTCTGCCTTGAAGGCCTCCAGGCAGGGAGCCCAGCAAATACCCACCTTACTCCAGTGCTAGCCTAGGACTGGCCAGAGCCATATAGTTCTGGGAGCTTCTTAACCTTGGGCCTCACAAGACACAGCCAGCACCTCCAAACTGTATAGCCCCATACTATCCACCCAAACCACTGACAAAAGCCTATGTAAGGGTCCCAGACGTTACATGTAGGTCTATAACCCATGCCACCAAAGCAAGGCAGGGTTTTGAGCTGAAGTGAAGTCTCCAATTCAAGTTTATCTCTGCTACACTCTTCAGTGACTCGGGCTCAGTCATTTCAACTCTCTCAAGTGTATATGCAGTATGTATGGTGGGTGCAGATGCACTGTGCAGAGGGCAGAGGAGGAAGTGGGGAGTCCTCCTCTACCTTATTTCCTTGAGACAGGGTCTCTCATATAACCTGGCACTTGCCATTTTTCATTTAGACCAGCTGACCAGTAAACCTGTGATCCGTGATCCTCTTGTCTCTGCCCCTCTCACTGCTGGAATTACAGGTGTGCCTGGCCATGCTTGACTGCGGAATGAAGTCAGGTCCTCATGCTTGCTTGCAAAGCAAGGTTCTTAACCACTGAGCCATCTTGACCCCAGTGTCCTTGCCATAAGTGGGGCTAATGATTAGGCATGCCCCTGGCATCAGTAAATGCACAATCAATGGAGGCCACAATGAGTAAATTATTTTCCCAATGCTCATTTATCACTGCTGACCTCCGGCATGTGGTTTTGCTTTCTGGCCTTGGTGCTTATCCAGATGACCAGAGGATTAATGGGGGTACCACATGTGAAACACATCACAGTACCTGGCAAAGCCTAGACACTGCGACGTGGAAGCTCAGAATGGATCACTATTCCCAAGGAAGTGTTGGAAGATAAGCTGAGGAACAGCCTAACAAACCACCTGCTTGCTGTACCTGCTCAAATTGGGTCAGGCAGAGCTGTGTGCCCAGCTGTTGCCATGGCACCCAACACACAGGGAAACACCAGTTAGGAGGGCGGGTGCTACAGGGGTGGGGCCTTGAGCCGTATCATCTGACACCCCTCCCATGCTGCCAACAGCAGGTCTGAGCCACCTCAGAGGTCCCTCAGAGGGGGAATCTGGGCCCGGTCATCCCAGTCCCTACTCCAACTTGTAAATAATGTAACTTTGGTAGTGCAGGGCTCCTGGGCTACAGACCAGAGTGGGAGGGTTGTGGGAGCAGCAACACTGGAACCCCATCTCTTGGCCAAAAGCTCACAGAAGCCAACAGTGCTCTGAAGAGGCTCAGGTTCCAAGGTCACTGCTCTCTCCTGCTACACTTGCACAGCAGCACACAGGTACCCAGCATCCTCTAAAGTGCTCAGCCTTGGGCCTCAAAATGTCAACTCCTTCCTCCACAGCACCCTCAGGCTTCATCCAGGATAAGAACTGGGAAAAGCTGCCTGGGCTTAGCTGAGTTCTGGGAACCCAAGGCTTCCTGCCAGGAGGAAGAGGGAAATCAGGTGAAATCTAGACATGTGGGTAAGACCTGGAATTTTCCAGACTTTCCCATATGTTGGGGCAGGTTAGGGCAATGGAGAGGCTGACAGTGGCTAAAGAGTTTGGGAGGTGAGGTGATTCCTAAATTTGGGCTTGATACCAATTCCTCAATGCTGACCCTACTTCCAGCGTACATGGAGGCCTTCTGCTGACTCTATGGGGGGGTTCTCCCTAAACCTGAAGGGGCTGGGGCCAAGACTCCCCTGCCATAGTACCTTAACTGTTACAGTAACTGACCTGGCCAGTCGGTGCATTATCCATTCCCCTCACAGTCACGGGGTGGATATTACTCGCCTATTTACAAGAGAGAAAAATGAGGCTCATAGGCACAATAGGGTAGTGGTTAGAGCTCATCTTGAGTTTCCATCTAGGCTGCAGTGTATTAACTCAGATAAATCACTTTCTCTGAGCCTCAGTTTTCATCTCTGTAAAATGGGGATAATCTCATGGGGCCCCTACCTCAACCTCTACTCCATGGCACAGTCAAGAAAAGAATGGTAGAC
>PVHP010030364.1:0-21755 GCA_004024765.1 Zapus hudsonius | reverse complement strand
CAGTCATATCAGGGAGGATCCATAAGGAACTCAGCAGACAATGAATGATGAACAAGGGACCTATAACCACAGTCATTGAATCAACACAGGATAGGCCATTGAGACAGGAACCAAGGATTTTCGACACAAGGACCTCTAAACCCGCAACAATAAAGCAGCCTTATTACTCACCCACCACGACTCAGGGAACTAAGCGGAAAGGGGGCGGAAAGATTGTGAGAGCCGTGGTGGGAGAGACTGTCCGGAGGCATGGCACCCATCAGTAACAACACACTTGGGCCAGGAAGACTGGGATGAGTACTAAGATATACAGGATACCTCGCCACAAGGACTAATACAGACAGCCCACAGAGGAGGATATACAACTGATCAGGGATGGGGAGGGGGGGAATTGGGGAATTCGGGATAACAACGCATGGTTGGCCCACTAAATAATGTAACTCATTATGGACAATAAATATATATTAAAAAAAAAACATAATCCCCTTGATTCAAAACCTGTATCTTAGGCCATATTAACATTTAGGTGTCTTTTCTGTTTTATTTCCTTTTATTTTTTAAATATCTTTATTTATGAGAGACAGAGAGAAAACACTGGGGCCTCTTACCATTGAAAATGAACTCCAGATGCATGTGCCACTCTGGTATCTGGCTTAAGTTATCATTCACTATCTTCACTAACATTTTCTCCCATTATATTAATTGTTTTGGTTAGTATTTTGCTTTTGTTAATAACCTACACATGCAATCCATATAAAATTTATTTTGACACGAGGAAAGGATCTTCTGGTCTTTCCTTAATTGTTGGTCATGATAGGCATTCACAGCTCACATTTTTATACAGCACTCCTGGAGCTATAATTTTTGTGTGTAAAGTTTAAAAGGTTGGGCTTTGGGGTCAAACCTGATTCAATCTCTCCCCTCCTAGCTCCATGACTTTGGGTCAGTTATATAACCTACTTTAGTTTTCTCATCCACACATATAGCGTCATGCACATAGTAAGTGCTCAAATAAACAAAGGTAGTTAGCAGCCTTTCCAACTAGATCTCAGAATGACCAGCAAAATCTACATAGGTGTGAAGAAGGTTCAATTCTGTTGTAAATTAATCAAAGGGCAGGTCCCTAAGGAAAGTGGTCTGGCCTTGTGGTGGTGGACTAGTTACTAGGGGTGCAACGGCATAAAGGAGGGGTCAGGAAAAGGGATTGAATAAAGGAGTGGGAGGAGGTTTATTCAAAATTTAAGAGGTTTAGAATAAGTCGTGTGGAAACTTACTTCTTCACCCATTAAGCAAAGATCATTACTAGAAAAACTTCAGTGCCAGGGATGGGAAACTTTCCAGTGAGTTGTTGGCTAGGGATGTTCCCAAGGCCCCCAAAACAATTACAGACCATTGCTGAGGCTCTTGGTTGCCCACTAGAATGAGATGGTAAGACCCTACTGCTGAAGAGCACATATGCTTGGACTGCAGGTCACTGAGAAATCAAGCTGGAGCTGAGCTTGAAACCTCCTCCCTGTTAACCAGCTGACAAAAAGTTGGTAAAAGCTATGGCTGCATGCAGTTCTATGGAGAGAGAAGTCATCAAGAGTGGTGAACAGCCTTGGACCTTGTAAGCCTTAAGACTGTCCAGCCAGGCCAAATATGTTAACTGGTACGATAGTATCATGTTTATTATGGGGGAAACCAACTGCTCTCTAATTGTACTGGAGGCCTGCTCCACAGGAGGGAATGCATGTGTGGTACTGTTTTGTTTTGGTGTCATTATCTTTTCCTCCCATTATGTGTAGGTATTATCAGGCACTCTGAAGCCATGAATATCAAGGCCATTTTGTGTCTGGAAACTTGTGTTGTAAGCAGTCCTCCCCTTCCTTTGGCTCTTACAATCTTTCCACCACCTCTTCTGCAATAGACCCTGAGCCTCAAGAAGTGTGATAGAGATGTCCCAGTGCTGAGCACTCCACTGTCACTTCTTCTCAGCACTATGGTCTATAATTATGGAAGCTATCAATTAAAAGTTTAAAAATAAAAACAAAGTTCCAGGCGAACATAGAGCCCTTTTGCACAGCTGCCTGAATCTACCATCCTTTGTGGACATTAGAATCCAGCTTCTTCAATCTTCCAATGTGAACCAAAAACCAGCGACTCTTCAGGAATCTTCTCTACCAGATTGGGACTGCTGGGGCATCTGGCCTCGTGTGCTGAGCACCTACTGTGCTCTACTGATCCCCAGCCTGCAGACAGCTATTGTTGGACTGCCCAGCTTACATCCTGTAAACTTATCTAATAAATCCTGTTTATCACAAGACAACTCTTCAATTGGGAAGACTATGTGTGTTAACACCTCTCAGAACCCCACAAAGATTAAAAATCTCATGGTATATACAACAGTTACACATTTTGAAAAGAATGACTGAGACATACCATTACTGTTTCATATTACAGCAGCTCAGGATGGAGAAAAACATCTTCCCATGCAGTACAGAACCATTACTGTGACTTGCTGTCCTCCAAGACACCCAGATCACTCCATTTCTCCACAATGCTCTCAGCCTTTCTTTTACATTCCTCTTTCAATATGAGGCACCACAGGCAAAGGGGAAAGAATCTATACCCCACATCACTGTTCTCCCCACCTTCCAGATGTAGGCTCCAGCTGCCTCACGAACCCCAAAGAACACTACTTCATTGGTCCACAGCTTGAAGTATTATTTTTTTCATAAAGAAGCACTGAACTCTTGGAGGCTGATATGGCTTAGATGTGCCACCAATATAAATGTGTTCAAAGATTGCTCCTCAATGCCACCTTGCCAGGAGGTGGAGCCTAGTGTGAGGTGGTTGAAGAGCCCTCCTGAGTAGATTCATGTGCTATCACAGGATCGTGTAACTGAGAGAGCAGGTTGTTATAAAGCAAGCTAGCCCTGTGTGCTTCTACGTTTGCATGCATTCTGTTGCCTCCCATTCTGTGTCACAGAGCACAAAGGCCCTGATCAGATGCCACTGCTATGTCCCTGGATTTCCTATCCTCCAGAATCTTGAGCTAAATAAACTTTCTTTATAAATTATCCAGAGTTTGGTGTTCTATAATAACAACAGAAAACTGACAAGGGCCTTGCAAATCTCTAGTTCAGAAGAAAAGGGAAAAAGAGAAAATCATTGTAACATATTCAGAGTTTTCAAAGATTATGCAATTAATCTAGTAAATTGCCCCAAACTCAGATGGTTTATAAAATATGAAACAGTGCTGACTGGCTAAAAAGCCAAGCAGTTACAGCTGATGCATAAATTGTGTCTCTATTATAAAGTTCTTCACCTCTCTTAAATAATTGCATTCCCACTAATATTTCCTTAGCTCTGTGTAGGAGGCAGCTGAGAGGTATGGAGTCAGGTATAAAGTTTAAGCTAGTCAGATACCTGAAAAGCCCAATTACCTTTATTTTAGCCCAGTTCAGTTAAGTATTACCTCTGCTATAATTCATATGATGAAAGAAAAATGAAGAAATTTCTTCCTTTTGTAGCACAAATCCTAGTTCTTCTCTGGGTGCCTAATCTTTCCCATTATAGCATAAGCTCCTCAGTTGGGAAGACTGTGTGTTAACACCTCTCAGAACCCTACAAGATTAAAAATCTCATGGTGTATAAACAGTTACACGTTTTGAAAAGAATGACTGAGACTTGCCATTATTGTTTCTTATTACAGCAGCTCAGGATGGAGAAAACCATCTTCCCCTGGAGTCTAGAACTGTTACTGGGACTTGCCTGTCCTCCAAGACACTATGCTCTACTTGGCCTCAATTCATCCCAAGGATATAGAAATAAAATCAGACATTGGCACTTCCAGCCCTTTCATCACACCTTCTCCTCTGATCTAGAAAATAGGACAGCCCACTCTTTCAGTTACAAGCAAGAACCTCATGAACACAAGAGTATTACAGTGAGTAAGTGCTTTGACTTCATTACATCTTTTTCAAGAGTTTATACTGCTCCATTACTTTTACCCACGGGCTCTTATAGTCACAACTGGGTCTTTGTTTTCAGTCATCTCCATGACTGCTGTATTAATGGCTACGAAATCCTCTAGAAGTCAAGCCTCTTGGGCAAGTACTTTGGGATTGAAGTGAGTCATTCAACTTGGTGGATGGTGTCCATGACTTCCTTGATTTGCTAGTCAGCATCAAGGAGATGACGAGCCACTTCCAAATTGCTTACCCGAGTGTGTAAAGTCCAGTCTTCTTCCTCCTACTAGAACAGAGAGCGTTAGGAAAGGAGGTCTCTGCCACTGAAGAGTAGTAACCTCTGCCTGAAGCCAGAATCTGGTGCCCATCTCTGGGATACATCTAGGGAATGTACAGTGAATAAAGCTGAATGCAAAACCAAATGTTCCAAGTGTTCTTAATTCCATGTGTTTCAAAGTGCCTGAAGCAAGAATGTTATGGAGCAGGAAAAAAAAAAAGATGCTTCCCTGGTGGTAAATTAAGAATTCATCTCTTTAGCTTTGGATCACAGTCAGGTCTTTAACAGTCAACTGATTCTCTCCTCTGTTTATGTTCTAATTGAACTCTTATCGGTGAGGCAGAGCCTTTCTTCACAGTACTGAAAGCCTTGGTTGAAAGACCACTCTGTTTTTGAGGCTCCCTCTACAACATGTCTTCGCTTCCAAGGGTAATGAACGTTTTTATAATAAATGCCTCACTTTAATGCACGCTCTCTTCAGTTTCCAGGAACTATCTCATCATTACACTGCTCAGTATTGCATGTCAAAGGTTTGCTTTGCCTTTAATATTTTATGCAGAAATTCAGATTTTGACAGCAAAAATATTTAACCCAAAGGACCCAGAACCCAGACTATTATTTTGTAAAGTAGTTATCTAGCTGCACACTGGTCCGCTGCTGGCCTCCCTCGTGCATACTCACACTCTCTGATATTCTCTGAGCAGACCCAACCACATGCTGTCCAGATGGAAACCTGGCTGCATCATTACATTATATTGAAATAACCCAATACCACCTGTTTCAGTTGGGGCTCCTGCCAACAATTCCCCATAAAACATTTATTTTGCTAATATTTTAGTTGGTCACCACAGAAGGACACTTGAAGTTAAAGATTTACCATGTGTTATAGCCCTCATAGCCAAGAGAGGCTAAATACATAGCTAAATAAATAAGCAAATAAATAAATAGCTGTTTGAAATCACTCAGTGGTGTGTGCAAGAAGAACAAATGCATACTCACTGTTTCTGAAGGTGATACTTCACCTGACATGATGTAATCATAGTTGTGGGAATTTCAAAACAAGGTTTTCTTGGCACTCTTCACAAAATGAATTTTTTTATTGTCTCTGGTTCTCATCTTTAGGTTGTCGAAATGTTCACAACTTTGTAAGGAGAGTTTCCTGCTCCTTTGCAAATTTCTCTCCACTAAAATTGTTGCATTCGTCAATAAGCTATGGAGTTAAGGAAGTTAAATGATTTTGACATATAGCAACACATGCACCTGTTGCTCTCAACATATTAAGAACAGAAGTAGAATTCAATGATACTTAGAAATTGAGTCTGAATTCGATGTTCAGTTATTAGATACGCTTAGAAGCAGAAGCAATGTACATTATCTCCTGAATTAAGCATCTTGTTGGATCCCCTTGGTAAGAGAAACAATGTTACCTTTATAAGTTTTGCAGTATTCTTCTCCCCTTTCTCTGCCCTCTACAGCTGCTTCACAAAGGCTGGCCATACATAGCATAGCCCCCAAATCATTAGCATAGTCTGCCAAAGGTATCATCTGCAGCTGGATCCAAAAAGGGAGACTTTGGCACCTTAGATGCCTTTACCTGCTATTTCCTAAGGTGCTGCTGCTGAACCCAGCTTCTCGGCTATTTTTAAGTGTCACCAGCTCTGGATTGAACATTTTCTTGCACACCCAGCATCACCTCTAGTCTCAGCCCCTCTAGAGTGAGCCCCAAAGGACTAAGTAAAACACAGAGATTAATGGATTTGGCTGCATATGCTTAACCCTTCCCAAATTTTGGCTCTTGGATTCCTGGAATCTCTATGACATTTTCCTAGAATTTCAATTTATTGCAAAGTGGTTATCCTTTCTATTATTATGGTTGGTGATTCACTTACCAAGGTCAACTACTTGCTATTCTCTGAACCCTGGTTAATTAGGAAACCCAGTCTCCTCCTTTCCCCACCCATCACTGCTAAATTGGCTGATTCCTAAAAAGGGGAAGAAATAGTGTTAGCCTGGAGTGCCTCACTAATATACTGTGTCTGTCATTTCACAAAAATGCCCACTTTGCATTATAAACATAACTTAATTTTACATTTTACATATTTATTTTAAAAGTCCATGGGCAACCTGTGATAACTGTAGATAGAGATTAAAAATCACAAGTAAAGCCACTTCCCTCCCCTAGTGGCTCCTATTTGTGTCCACATCTCCTCACTAACAACAGGTAATCACACAATGAGGCAATCATAAATCAGATGGGCATACATCTGCTGAGCAAAAGACATGACACAGTCAATGCAGGAGTGTGCTTTAGTTCAAAGTATTAACTAGTGAATCATCTTAATGTTTCCCCCAACAGATTAAAATACTGTCGAAGCCAGTATCGAGCATGACATAGTGATCCGAAAGTGTCCTGTGTGTTATTCAACTATGACAGCTTGGCTCCAACGGAAGTACCTGCTGCTTGCCATCAAAAGACACAAACTGTCTCTTTTGGCTTCCTGTCACCAGCCTTGATTTTTATTCCGTATTTACTGTCAATAATGAGATACGTGTGTGTGTGTGTGTGTGTGTGTGTGTCCATTTTCGGGTAAGCATGCTGAGGTTGCTGACTGTACTTTGAGGAGCACAGGGCGAAGAGAACTGTTCCAAGACTTTTAGAGATTGATCAGAATGTTAAATCACCACAATATAAAAATGAGTTCAGTGAGCATACTCTCTTCAACTGTAAATTACCAATATAAAACATCTTCAGTGTGAAAAAAAAAATTTGAAGTCGCTGTTGATTTTTTTTTTATTTTTAGAATTAGGTCTTTTTTAATTATTTATTTATTTATTATTTGAGAGTGAAAGAGGCAGAGAGAGAGAGAGAGCGCGCGAGAGCGCTTTACATGGGCACTGGGGAATCGAACTCGGGTCCTTCTGCTTTGCAGCAAGCACCTTAACCACTAAGCCATCTCTCCAGCCCAAAAATATTTTATTTATTTATTTTCAAGCAGAGAAATACAGAGAGAGAGAGAGAGAGAGAGGGTGAGAGCACCAGGGCCACCACCTTGTGGGTCTGGCATATGTGGGTACTAGGGAATTGAACCTGGGGCCTTATGCACTGGAGGCAAGTGCCTTAATGGCTGAGCCATCTCTCCAGCCCTGCTGTTGATTCTTATCAATTGCAATAGTTCAATAAACAAAAGAATCACAAGTTCAGTTTCCCATTTGCTTTTCTGTTTAATATAAATTCTTAATTTTGCTTCCATATTATATACTATAATTTCATTCATACTTACTCTGTGGAAGTCTCTCAGTGTCATGAGGGAAAGAGAGACTGTTTTCCCTCAGTACAGCTTTAAAAATATGGCCTTGCCTTGTAGTCTGGGTTAGGCCAACATGGTGGAGGAGGAAAAGGCCTGAAAAGCTGTTCCAGAGAGCTCTTCCTTCTCTCATTGTGGGACTGCAGTGTTTCCCCTTGGTCTACAGCTGAGCTTGGAGCACAAAGAGGACACTTGAAGAAAAGACAAGGTACATTTCCAGTGCTCAACAAATAAGGTTGGGGAGATGGCTCAGTGGATAAAGTGCTTGCTGCACCTGAGTTTGGATTCCCATAAATCATGTGAATCCAGATGCAAGTATTTGTAATCCCCAGTGTGCCCAGGCCAACAAGTGAGGCAGAGACAGGAGAGTCCACAGAAGCTCATGGTAAACACGGTGGTGAATGAGAAACTCTCCTTCAAACAAGGTGGAAGGTGAGGACCAACACCTATAGTTGTCCAATGACCTCCACAGTGCTTGTGCATGCATGCACGCGCGCGCGCACGCACACACACACACACACACACACACACACACACACACACACACACCAGGACTTGTTACAGATGCATTATAAACTCTAGGATGGACCCAGGTGTTGCCACAGGTCTTCTACCACAATCCTTAGGAACCACTACCTTGTCTACAAGAGACTGTCTTCAAGGTGATCAGTTGCTCTTCACCATATGAGACAGTAGTAAAAAAAATTTTTCAACCATTTTTTGAGAACCTAGTGAAATCCAACAAACCTTTTTTTAATGACCAAACTAGAAAAATATAACATTTAATTCCATGCATTTGGAAAGTATCCCTAAAACCCAAAGAGAAGTTCAGAGACCCCAGAAGAAGAAAGATAATAAGCTTGGAAAGTAAATTTGAATGCCAGTTAAAAAGAACTCAGTAACAGAAAATGGAAGAATTTGGACTTTATCCAAGTGGCACGATGGCTTGCATTTGCTTTAAGATGCCCAGCTTTATGCACTTTATGTAACACATCTCATATCAAACCTTTAGTATGATTTTGTTCAGAAACTCTAACTTGGTTATGGCTTGATGCCAGGAACACCAAACACTTACTTACATGTTTTGACTATGATGTCATAGACAGAATGTAAGCAATGCTAATCACCAGGAAGATAAAAGGAAAACACTTAAAAGATGAATAGAAACCCAAAAGGGAATAGAAATGTTTTAACCTAGCAGGGTGCAAACGTCTGTGCACCAGAGAGAGAAAAACCCAATAAGGCATGAGCATGATTTGAGCTTGGGGGAAGACACATGCATTTGTTCCATCTATTCAAAGCTATTCTACCAACCCTGAAACAAGGTCATCATTTTGTCCTTGTTCCAGAATCAGTTAACAGAAATCACACATCAGTTATTGTTTTATTCTATCATCGTGCACCCATTCTATCATTTTATCCCCTCTATGACTTTGTAAGACAGACATTCATGCAAATGAGATGATAAAACCCCAAAGCTTGAGCAAAGCTAGTATGGAACAGACTAAGATTGAACAGGACAGCCTAACTCCAAAAGTTTATTTCTAATCACCATTCTGCATTCAGCAATGTTTTGTTTTGTTTTGTTTTCCCAAAGGTAGAGATGGCTCAAAATGTGAATTCTTTTATCAGGTTGTTTTCCAACCACATCCACAAATGCTAATTGAACTCTATAGTTGACTCTTGGAGACAGGAGAGAGCAATGGTCATGACAATGAGCTCTCACCAAACTTCTTGAAAAAAAGCAAGTTTTTTTAAAAAACAGTTCTGCATTCAAAGTTTTATTTGATAAGAAGAAAAGGGAAATTGAGAGAAGCTATCATACATAAGAGGAGGATGTCCTGACTGATTTTAGAGAGCAGAGTGAGTGTAGATCCCACATTGCTTCCAGTAGTGTAACTTCATAGCAATGTGGGAATGCCATTTTCTGCCACACTTCTTAGGAAGATCCTTTAATAGTGCTCAAAGTAGTGTAGAACTTCCATGTAATAGAAATACAAGGAGGTTAACTAGCTTGCCTCTCTGGGAAACAAAGCAGATTATACTTCTTTTCAAACACAACTTATTAAACAAAACATTTCTATTCTGTTCCCAGCAAGCAGTCTTTAAGTAGGTGAAATATGGAGAGAGAGCATATATAACTTCTTCAAAACTGAGGTATGCTCATTAAAAAAATGCTTATGGAGATAAGCTATTTAACTACAAAAATTCTTTGAATACATGCTTTGAATACATACTTATTCTTTGAATAAGTCTCTGAAATCTCACTGATGCCAGGAATCCACAACCACAGTCACTATTAACATTTAAAGATAGCATCATTGAAGACATCATTTTCCTCATAAATTACCCTCAATAACCAACTTGCAGTAAACGCCCAATAATTATTTTTTTGAATGAATAAGAGATGGCCTCTACCATAGGCATAGGGTCCTTTTAAGTAATTATTAAGTTTCAGATGTGTTCAAGTTATTTAAAAAAATCTAGTTAGGGTCAGCAAGTTCAGTAAATTGGCCTCATTAAAGAAGTTGAAGAAGAGCCTTTTTATTGACCTTTTTCTCATATTTAAAAATGTCTATGAATTTGATGATAGATATCAAGAGATTTGGAAAAGGTCATCCCTCTTTCCGGAGTCGTTCAGATTCCAATAATCTACCCCAAGGAAGTAATAAGAGGTGTGAACAAAGATTTATGCATAGAGATGTTCATCCCAGAACTACTTAGAGTATGTATGGATACACACGTCCAGCCATGGGGTCAAGATTAAATTTATCCCAAATCAAGGTAAAGTCATGCAGCTCCATCTCAGTGACCATTAAATGTGATGATTTAAAATTTTTTAATATCATTGAAGACATTTAATGGCATAATGATAAATGAAAAAAGCAGGCCAAAACTTCTACTGAAAAAATATAATACAAGCCACAGTAGAGAAATAACTACAGGAAGAGGGAGAGATATACATAAAGATAAAAATCAGAATAGTTAATATCCCATGATGTGAATTGAGGTTGCCTCTGAGTTATAAAGTTAGGGATGATTTTTTTATTTTCTTTTTAAAAATTGATTTATTCTTGACACTTTCACACATGTATACAATGCATTTTGATTCGACTTCTTCCAATTATTCTCTCTTTTCCCCCTTCCCCTCTCACTGAAAATACCTCAAAAAAAGCAAACAAAAACAACAAAACTTCAATGTAGAAATGCATAAGAGAAAGATTTTGTAGATTTTAAAGAAGTAAGGGACAGTTATGAAGTTCTATTCTGTTGATATAGAGGGCAAAACACAGTAGGTTGACAATTAATGTACAAAATTATAAGTAATTATAAACGACCAATTAGAAAGAGAAGTTAAAACTATTTAAATGATGACAAAAATAAAGACACTGTCCAGAGGCATGGCACCCCTCAGTAACAACACACCTGGGCCAGGAGAACCGGGCTGAGTACTAGGATATCCAGGATCCCTTGCCACAAGGACTAATACAGACAGCCCACAGAGGAGGATATCCAACTGATCAGGGATGGGGAGGGGAGGAATTGGGGAATTAGGGATAACAACGCATTGTTTGCCCACTAAGTAATGTAACTCATTATGGACAATAAATATATATTTTTTAAAAATTAAAAAAAATAAGGACACAAAATAAAAACATACAACCAGCCAAGAAAGCCAACCAGGGTTGGAGAGATGGCTTAGCAGTTAAGGCACTTGCCTCCAGTGCCTAAGGCCCCGGGTTCAATTCCCCAGGTCCCACATAAGCCAGACCCACAAGGTGGTGGCCCTGATGCATTCTCTCTCTCTCTCTCTCTCTCTCTCTCTCTCTCTCTCTCTCTCTCTCTCTCTCTCTCTCTCTCTCTCTCTCTCTTCCACAGTCAAGGATTTTTTAGAAGGTTTTCATATCTGTACCTACATGAAGCTCAGCTGATTCACAGGAAGGGTGTCTGTATAATCGGGCTGGGCTAAGTAACAGTAGGTCAGTAGTAATAGGACTGAATTCTCCACACATGAGCTGACTTCACAGAGGGATGATTGGGGCTGAGGTCTCAACATGTGCCTGAGTTTTGTTTTTTGGTTTTGAGGCAGGGTCTCACTCTAACCCACACTGACCTAGAGCTCACTCTATATCCCAGGCTGGCCTCCAACTCACAGCAATCCTCCTACCTTAGCTTCCCAAATACTAGGATTAAAGGTGTTCACTACCAACTCTGGCACCTGAACCCTTTTGAAGTTCAAGGAGATATTTAGGACAATCAGGCCAATAACCACAATGTAAATGCCTCTATAATATTTCAACCCTGTCTTGTTGCACTTGCTGCAGCTGTTGGATTAGATCATTAGTTCTGCTACCATTTATACAGATAAAAGTACCAGGAGAATATTCTGGGCCAGAAAGCACTACCTTCTCTCTGTAAGCTCTGGAAACTTTAGGAATCTTCTCCTCTTGAAACTTGATCAAATATGCATTTGTGGTGTTAAGGGAGATTGGCAGGTGATACTATGCTTTGATGACTTTGATCCTCTTGAATTCTCCCACAATCTGAAGGAAAAAATACATTTACTCTCATTCTATAGACTGAAAATGGAAGAAATCTAGAAAAATTTAGGTTTTTATTTTGAAAAAAAAATCACATCTGTTGTAGTCAGCTCCACGTTGCCAGGATGAACATCCAAACCAGAAACATCTTAGAAGAGAAAGTGGTTTATTTCAAGCTTACATAAGCAGGGGGAAGTTCCATCTATAGTGAAAGAAGCGGGCTCCCATTCATTAATCCAAGCATAGAGAAAAACTACAGCAAGCAAAACACCACCACCAGCTCACATACCTAATAGCAACAAACACAAATGGACATCAAGCATCAAGGACCCAGTTAGAGCTTGGACTTTTCTATGTATCATTTGTCTGGAAATCCGATCTGCCCCCAAATATACCTTAGGGCTGGACTCCAGGATCCACCCCCAGAGACACCTCCTCCAGACAGGTGGTTGGAGACAAACTTTAATAAAACACATGAGTCTGGGAGAAGGGCATACATTCAAACTACCACATTCTGCCCCTGATCCCCAGTAGACTCATAACCATCTCACATTTCAAATTGCATTCAGCCCAACTTCAAAGGTCCCCATAGTTTTTACCAACTTTAAGATTGTTCCAAAGTCCCAATTCTCATCTGATATTCAAGACAGTCTCTTAACTGTGAGTCCTGTAAAATCAAAACAAGTTACATATTTCAAACATATAATGGCACAGAGTGAACATTCACATTACTGTAAGGTATAACCAGGAGAAACTGGACCAATGCAAAACCAATGGCCATCAAATAAACATCAAAAATCTGCTGTTAAAGTCTAACATCCTCTACCAGTGATAACAGCCTCTGGATTTTCAATTCTGCCCCTCCACCTGGACTGAGAAGGCAGGGAAAGCTTCCATCTGAGCCAGCAGCACTCCTTCGTAGCCTATGCACAGTTCTGGTATGTTGTAGTCAACCTTCTCTGTTGCTGGGTAGAAAGAACCCAAGCAAAAGCGGCTTGGGGAGGAAAGGGTTTATTTGGCTTACGGACTCAGGGGGCAACTCCATCATGGCAGGGAAAATGATGCATGAGCAAAGGGGTGGACATCACCTCCTCCACAACACTGCAAACAGTGGCAGGAAGGTATGTTAAATACTGGCAAGGGGAAGCTGGTTTATAACCCCCAACAACACAGCTCCATTGAGGTTGTAAAATCCAAACTGCCACCAGCTGGGAATTGATCATTCAGAACACATTCCTTTGTTTGTGGGGGACACCTGGATCAAACCATGGCATGGTATATCCAAAGCATTCTCAGGTCTTAAGTACAAAGCATGGTCCATAATATAATGACCTCATCAGCCTCTCTGTCAGGGACATCAGATCATTCCTTGTTTACTGCATCTCAGCAGCAGCTTCTGGAACCATATGTACTTCATGATCCACTTCCACACATTTTCATGTTTCCAAATCCAATACCAGGTGTTCAGTGATGCAGCTACTTTGAGGAAATAAAACTTGACCTTGAAGAGCAGGCTATCTTTCAGTCATCTCTTTGAAAAAGAGTTTGGATCCCTATTCAGTCTTTCCTGGATGGAATCTCCTCAGGCATCTTTCAATTCTTTCAATGTAAGTAGTTGGTCAGCTGCAGTAACCTAAAACCTGTCTCTGTACCATTGACTTTAAACTTCCTTAAATTTTTACAACTTCAAATCTTGTGTCTTTTAGTTCTTTATCTTCCACCAGTCTATTACTTTCATATTTAATCTAGATCAAACTCTCTGGGTGTGATGGTTAGGTTTTGTTGTCAATTTGATCTTTTTAATTATCTTGGGTGGGTCTCTAAGAATGTTTACAGGAAGGCAGCCTCTCAGTAGGGGGCAGGATGTAAGGAAGCTCATGGAAGCTGGAAATTAACATCCCTTCCTGTGTGGGCAGTACAGGAAGGAAATTTTAGAGTCTCGGGAAACCATTAAATCTGGGATAGGGTTGCAAGACCTAACCCTAAAAGTATATAAGGGGGAAGGAGACTTCTCTCCCTTAGTACCTCTGCATGTTTGCTGTTGTCTGTGTGGAGTTGGTAATGGCGTCTTCCTCTCTCTGCTTGGACCTATGAAAGGCAGCCAGCCTCTTTCACTATTTTGGAACGTCCCCTGGATCTGCAGCTTCAATAAATCCTTTCCTCCCATAAACTGTGCCTGGTTTGGAGATTCATGCCAGTGGCGTGTGGCTGACTGCAATACTGGACATAGACAGGAGAATGCAACCAGCCCTTATGACAGTAGCCAAGCACTAACAAAGTTCTCTACTGTCTTTCCTCCCCCTTTGAAAGTTCATAAACCAAACCCCCAAGTACTCTTCTCTCTTAGCATTTTCAAACTCTCACCAAAATAGCCCATAAATTTTAGCGTTCTGGGCTCTATGACTTCTGCAGTCCAAAGTACCAAGTCCTTGCATATTCCTCCTCCAGCACACAAGTTTCAAAAGACAAAAATCCACAGAGTCTGATTCATCTCACCCCACTTCCTTGGAACCAAATTCGTGTTGCAGTCAGCTCCACATTGCCGGAATCCAAACCCAGACATAGCTTAGAAGGGAAAGATGTTTATTTCAAGCTTACAGAAGCAAGGGCCAATTCCATTTATGGTGAAATAAGAGCTGGCTCCCATTTATAAATCAAAGCAGAAAGAAAAACTGCAGCAAGTAAAACACCAACACCAGCTCACACACCAAAAATCAGCAAACATAAACAGGCATCAAGCAGCAAGTACCCTGCCAGAGTTCAGACTTTTCTGCATATCTTTTGGCTGGAAATTAGATCCACCCCCAAACACGCCTTAGGGTTGGACTCCAAGATCCACCCCTGAGACACCTCCTCCATCCAGGTGGTTAGAGACAAGTTTTAATAAAACACCTGAGTCTGTTGGGGACATACATTCAAACTACCACAACATATATACTTAAACAAATTCTTATGAAGTTCTGGTACAGGAAATCCCAAAACTAGATGAAAATGCCATGGGATCAGCCATTTTGAGTTCCTGCCTTTTCTAGTGCTTCAGCCCTCCACAGATGTACCAACGAGTTCTGTCACTCCCTGCAAGTAATACCTTTCAGCATTCTTCCACACCATATTGTGAGAAAGTGCCCTGAAAGAAATAAAATTTCCTGGCCATTTGCAATCTTGTAATTCAGCAATGCTCATAGGTAGCTGCCTTGGGCTATTTGTCTTGCAAACAAACAGGCTCCAGGGAGTACAAGCCAACTCCAAAGTGACTATCACAGCCATGTCAGACCACAGCAGAGAAAGAAATGGACCCACGTCATTAGACACATGCCCTATACTCTCCATATTTTTAGCATACTTCCTTCTACTCAAAATCTCCAGCTATCAGTAGAGTCTCAGCATACCAGTCTCTTGGGAAAGATGAACAGAAGGCACCCATCACCTATCACTTCTGGGGGTGTCAGATGTATGGACTTTTGCAGAAGGGTAGTGATGAAGAGCCTGATGAATTAAGAGAACCAACACTCCTTAATTATGCAAAGAATATGAAAGCCCCTCTGCTCATCACCTCAAGGTAGAAAATTAAATTTCTGGAAGCCATCCACACAATTTAGTAACAAAGATCCATTATGTCCTCCCTTAGGTTCTACTGAACATCAGCAAACAAACATATGGTGACAGTTCTAATGGAACTCCATACCACATGCAGGCTCTGCACAGAGCTCAGTGCTGGAGGGAAGCTAGCCTCAAGCAGTCTTTTTGACGGTAGCATCTTTGAGAGCATTCTGTTATAGAATTTCCTTACTTTTGCCAGGTGGGGATGTGAAGCATGGGGAATTTGTTCTGTTTTCTAGTAAAGCATTTGGCAAGGAATATAGAAATTTTCCTCTGTCCCCAGCACTTAAAGGAGCATATTAGTTGAACTTGGGACCACTCCAAACTTTAGCATTCTGTGTAAAATAGAACCACAGCCAATACTAGTTGTCCATGTCATAGACATTGTGATAACAAAACAGTCCAAATGTCATAGCAGTGTTCTGGAAAGCATTTCAATTTTGTAGAATTATCATAACCCTCGCCCTTATTCCCCATCTCTAGGTCATGACCATGTGCTTCATTTTAGATAGGAGCCACATCATTCTAAGGAGGCTTAAAAATTGTAAGAACCAAACCAGGGGTTGAGCTAGTGCACACATTTAATCCCAGTACTCAGGAAGCAGAGTTAGGAGGATCACTGTTGAGATTGAGGCCAGCCTGGGACTACAGAGTAAATTCCAGGTTAGCCTAAGCTAGAGTGAGACCCTATCTCGAAAAATACACACACAAAAAAGGGAAAAAAATTGTATGAATGAGAAGCTGGAAATACGGGTCAGTGATTAAAGGCATTTTCTTGCAAAGCCTGCTGATCCAGGATCAATTCCAAAGCCACCACCCATATAAGCTACACACACACACACAGGCAAAAAAAAAAGTGGTGTGAGTGTCTGGCATTTGTTTGAAGTGGCAAGAGACACTGGCACACCCATACATATAAAAACGGGTATGCAAATAAATAGAGAAATAAATAAATAAAAGTGTAAGAATAAATCTAGAGTATGGATGGAATTAATATCAAAAATGTACTTTCTATATTTATTCACAGATTAGCTATAAAGTAACTTCCATTTCAGAAGACAAACCTTTTGAAAGAAAATGTATATTCTTTATCTTCTCCCTCCCACATCCCCTAAAAGTGATTTTTATAGAGTGACAGCCAAGCTGATGAATTGAATGATCAACTGGAGGAATATAGATCAATTTAGCTTTTTATAACTGTAACTATTGTTTCTTTCAGGGATTTAATGCAATATATCATTTAAATGTGTTGGCTTAGGCATATTGCTTGAATTTTCATTTGCCTTTTAGTTGTTAAAGCTAACCGTAGGAAACCAATGTCTATAGTTAGCATTTAAAAATGTTTAAAAATAAATGAATTGTGTGGTTGATAAAGTCTATTGACTGGAGCCTGGTAACTGCTCTGTTGTGGTCAGCTTCCTAGTTGCTGTGCAGAAAGAACCTAAACAAAAGCAGCTTGTGGAGGAATGGGTTTATTTGGCTTACGGACTCAAGGGGAGACTCCATATTGGCAGGGAAAATGATGGCATGAGCAGAGAGTGGACATCACCTCTGCCACAGTAATGGAAACAGCGGCAGGAAGGTGTGCCAAATACTGGCAAGGGGAAGCTGGCTTATAACCCCATAAGCCCGTCCCCAACAACACAGCTCTAGCGAGGTTGTAAAATCCAAACTGCCATCAGCTGAGGATCGATTAAGCAGAACACATCCATTTGTTTGTGGGGGACACCTGGATCAAACCATGACAGGTAGGAAGCATGGCATGCTCCCCATTCCAAGTCCTACTCATGGCACATTCCCATTCAAACCAAAATGTATCGCTTATGTCCAAAAATCAAGGCAGCTTTCAGTTTCCTCACTAAACTATCCTCATTCACCCTACATTAGAGCAGCGTTAAACTTGGTCATCAAATTCAAGTATAAGGAAGTTAGACCAAAGACAGTAAGATTTCCAGTTCCTGTGCACAAAGAAGTTGGGTAGCTTCCCATGAACTGTTTGTAAAAGAGGATTGTGAGGTGACGAACAATGACCAACCAAAACGGGATTGTTTGGATTAAACTAGCATTCATTTATCCAGGATGGTATATCAGGCACATTTGAAAAAGAAAAATAATGAGGCAGTCTGAGAACTAATTTCCTCCTAATGTTTTTAAAGTAATATCGTGCCAGTCTTTATGTGGTTTCTTATTATTCTCAGAACTTTAGCGACCATTTTAATTAATATATTGCTTCTCTGGAAGAGTCAGACAGGCTACATTTTCTCTTTCATACATCATGGCAGATGAACGCATCAAGAATATTTAACTGCATGGGATGATGGTCAACAATTAAGCACTGGCATTTTTTTTTTTTAAAAACACAAGGCCAAGAAAAAAAGATAGAAACATCTTAGAATCCCCTTGTATCTTTCCTGACTTCATTTATGGAGACAGGGAAACATTCCGTGTTGCTATGAGAGTTCAGATGAATCAGTTATGTTGCAACAGTTTTCAAAGAGAAGCCAGTGAGTGTGCAGTCCGGCAAATGGAACAACAAAGACCAGCGAACCAAGAAAGGAGCACTTGTGTAATGGGGAAGCCTGGGTTTGGGGGAGACAATCAACAGCTTTCAAATTCGGCCCAAATTTTCCACTCAGTGAGGGGGAGCCCTTGTCTGGAACTTGGGTTGCAGGGTGATAGGCACCAGATCCCATACTCTTGGGCTCCCAAGACAAGATACAATATGGGAGCAATTGACAGGGAGACTACTAAAAATAGAATCTAGGTAATCCAGAATGGTGTATATTTGTTAACCTACACTGACCTCACTCTCCGATGGAGATTATGTTTATGTTTTTCAGGATGCAATAAGAGAGCTGGGGCCCATCTAACCCTACCAACCAACCGTATGCTGATAGCTGAGATCCTGGCAAGAGAGGAGCCACCACAGTCATATCGTGGAGAAGCCATATGGAACCCCACAGAGAATGATGGGATGAACCAGTGGGACCCACAGCCACAGACATTCAATCAACACAGGATAAGCCAGTGAGACAGAAACCAATGATTTTTGACACAAAGACCCCTAAGCTCACAACAATAAAGCACCCTTAATACTCATCCACCACGACTCAGGGAAGAGGGGGCGGAAAGATTGTGAGAGCTGTGGTGGAGGAGACTATCCAGAGGCATGGCACCCCTCAGTAACAACATACTAGGGCCAGGAGAACCTGGCCTAATACTAGGCTATCCATGGTCCCCTGTCACAAGGACTGATCCAGACGACCCACGGAGGAGGATATCCAGCTGGTTGGAGAAGGGGGAGGGGGAGCATCAGAGAATTGGGGATCACAACTCATTGTTTGCCCACTAAATAATGTAACTCATTATGGACAATAAAAAATTAATAAAAAAAAAGAATGTTTGCTGATCATTCCTAAGACTTTGTTTGGTATTTTTTGTTGTTGTTGTTGTTGTTTTGTTTTTTGAGGTAGGTTCTCGCTCTAGCCCAGGCTGACCTGGAATTCTCTATGTAGTCTCAGGGTGGCCTTGAACTCACAGCAATCCTCCTACCTCTGCCTCTGGAGTGCTGGGATTAAAGGTGTGCGCCACCACACCTGGCTTTTCCTGAGACTTTGGAAACAAGACGAGGCTATTTTCTAACATGCTGATCCTGAGGTTCTGAAAACGGTAGGCAAGGAACCCAAGAAAAATATTGGCTGATTTATCAATAATTGAAGCACTGCCTTCAGCTCTACTTAAGAACCAACTACAAACAAAAATTGGAAGCACATAGCCCAGCAAGAGCCACACAAAGTAGATGAGGCTAAGAAATCCTCACTACAAACCCTAAAATCTCCCATGAAGAGCAGGAGATTGGGGTTGGTCAATGCTGAGAACGATGCAGAGACTGGAGTTTACGTTCAAGAGCTGAGGCGAGGCATTCTTGGGATGTCTTGATTATTCTAACAAGCAAATAAATATATCTTCACAATTGCACATCTGTGATCTTATTCAAGTACTGAACTTGATCCCCTCGGGAATACCAAAATCTGTGAGAAAAAAAAATTATACTTGGGAAATGTGCTTCCTTTAGGCTCCCAACTAATGGGTAGCACAGGAAGCATCTCAATTCTCTAGACATCTCCAGTCCATATCATAGGAATTTCATGTCTGCTCACTCACCCACAGATAATGATATAGCATGCAGACGAAAAGCCATGCTCACTAAAACAAGAGTGAGCCATAACTGTGGGCTTCTCTGCCTTAGTTCTCTGGGGGGAAACACAGCAACATCCCATCATCTTAACAGCAAAGCAATTGTCAAGTCCTTAAGCACTTCTTTTTAAGCAGGTCTTCTGTTTTCCTCTGAAGAACCCCAGCTGAAGGCTTGACTGTAAGATATGCATCAACAGCCTGGAGCTCCTTAATACCATTGGAACATGCTTCTCTAGGATTCCAGGGAAGCTGTGACAGGGCTGAAGTTGGAGACATCAAGACTGTGCTGAAAGCTGGACGGGAGAGCTTGCCACTGTTTTGGAAATGCTAATGTACTTTTTCACCACTCCCAGTGAGGAAGACCAAATGTGACAGCAAGCGGCTGAATTCCAGAAACTATTCCAATTCTTCCATCCGGGTTACCTCCTTTCCACTCCTGTTCAAGTGTCACTCTGAATGAGGGCAATGAGTTAGGGGAGAGAAAACAGGACCAAAAATGAATGTCAGGTCTATCTTTCTATCTTCTCTCTCTCTCTCTCTCTCTCTCTCTCTCTCTCTCTCTCTCTCTCTCTCTCTCTCTCTCTTTCTCTCTCTCTCCCTCTCTCTCCCTCTCTTCTCTCTCGTTCTTTCTCTCTCTTGTTCTCTCTGTCTCTCTCCACTCTCTTATAATACTGTATGACATAAAAATATTTTATGCAAATGTGTATTATATGTTAAACATATTTTCCCAAAATCCGCCTACCTTCCTCCTCCTCATTTCTTCCCCACCTCACCCTGTCATTTTCCCTTTATTACTGTCTAGTTTTACTTCTACTTTAATGTCATATCTACATACATGACGTTATGTGTTTATATAATATTTAGGAGCCACAAACAAGAGTAAACTAAACATATGACATTTGTCTTTCTGAGATTGGCTTAATTCACTTAATATGACTATCTCCATCGCCCTGCAAATGACACAACTTCATTCTTTCTGGATTAAAAAAAAATTCCATTGTGAATATATTCACAATTTTTTACTCATTTCTCTTTTCTTGAATACCTAGTTTGGTTTCATAACTTAGCTAATGTGAATAATGCTGCAATAAAGTAGCAAATGCAAGAACCTCTCTGTTGTGTTGTCTTGGAGTCCTTTGTATAGGTACTGAGGGGTGGGGTAGCTGAATCATAGAGTAGATCTAGTTTTAGTTTTCTAAAAGAACTTCCATATTAATTTCCTTAGTGACTAGTTTCCATTTTCACCAGCATCATATAAGGGTTTCCTTTTGTCCATATCCTCACTAGCATATATTATTTGTTTTCTGAAGGATTGCCCTTGTGTCTGGGCTGAGATGGGATCTAAATGTTCTTTTCATTTGCATTTCTCTGATGTCTAGTAAGGATGAATGTTTTTAAAAATATTTTATTTCCCAGTTTGAAGGGGGTCTATTGGCTCTGAGTATGGTTTGTTTGTCTGTACAGAAGCTTCTGAGCCTGATCAGGTCCCATTGTTTAAGTGTTTGTCGTATTTCCTGGGCTGTTGGAGATTTGCTCAGGAAATTTTTTCCCACTCCTATTTCTTGTAGAGTTCCTCCTATTTTTTCTTCCAGGGTGTTCACGGTTACCGGATTTATATTAATGTCTCTGATCCATTTGGAGTTGATTTTTGTGCAAGGTGAAAGGAGTGGGTCTATTTTCATTTTTTTTTACACATGTTTATCCAATTCCTCCAGCACCATTTGTTGAAGATGCTATCTTTGGCCCAGCATACATTGTTGGCCCCCTTGTCAAAGACCAGATAACTGAAGTTACTTCCATTTAAAGCTGGGTCTTCAATTCTGTTCCATTGATCTGTCTTTCTGTTTTTATGCCAGTACCATACTGTTTTTGTTACTATGGC
>PVHP010030363.1:0-21695 GCA_004024765.1 Zapus hudsonius | reverse complement strand
TGAAAGGGAAGACCTTGCAATCAAACAGATCTCTCTACCTACCTGTCTATCGTGTGTGTGTGTGTGTGTGTGTGTGTGTGTGTGTGTGTGTGTGCATCTATCAGAAAACATTGCTAATTGAAGCCTCACTCAGAGAAGTTTCTTACTACAGTGGGCAGTGCTTAACACAAAGATGCATCGCTGGCAGAATTGCTGAGAATAAGTGACTCCTGGGGGCTCAGCTTCAGAGTCTCACCCCCTCCGAGGCCCAGGGAACCTCTCAGAAGTGGAAAGCTCATGAGAGCAGGAGGGTGGGCAGGAGTACTAGAATCACTGTCTTCCGAAGATAACGTGCCCACTCCACCCGTGAACTCACAGCAGCTGAGATTTCCTGCACAAGATTAAACGTGTGAATAATTCACATGGAGGGGAAGGTCACGCGAGACCCCAGGCCTTCCAGACTAGTTAACAGCAGCTGATGATGGTTGCTGGGAGGGGAAATCAGTTATTCATTCCATGGTAAATGACCTTCTATCCGTGTTCATGCAAGCAACCCTAATTTAATTAAATGGATTTTTAAAAAGTATCAAAGTAAGACGGGGGTCAATGGGGAAAGAAGGGTGTGGATAGGAAGTATGATGAAAATACGTTATATCCATGTTTGAAAATGTCAAAAATGAAAAAAATAAAGATAAATTAAAAATGTTCAATAGACTGATGAGTAAGTAGTGGGCAGAGGAAAGAAACAAAGAACTTGAAAGGTATCAGTGGAATCCATCCAATCTGATAAATGCAAAGAAAAATCGAAAAAGGTCAGGAATGGGCAGGTGCAGGGACCTGGGGGCAGCAACAGAAGATTGGACTATTTTATTTTCAAATCCCAGAAGGAGAAGATAGCTCTCCTTTTGTCCTATTTACTATTTATTTATAGATTCTCACTCTGTCACCGAAGTTGGACTTGGACTTCCAGTCCTCCTGCCTCAGACTCCCAAGTGCTGGGGTTCCTGGCCACCACACTCAGCACATGTTTAGGACAGTTGAAATTTCAAATATTGTTGGTCTGTGGTTGGTTGAATCCAAGCACATAAAAGCTGACGGTACGGAGGAACAACTCTAGTTCCCGAAAGAAAGCTAACCATGAGTTGCAAGCTGACCTACCCTTAAAGCGGGGCTGAAGGAAGGAAGATTTTAAGCAGAAAGGAAACTAGAGACTCTCAGAGCATCCGGGAGAAGGAGGAAAAGTGAGAGAGCGGGAAGGCTGGGATGTATCCTTTTCCTCATGAGCTTTAGAAATCCTCTTTGATGATAACTACAAAATTATCATTTTATTATACTTACTGCATGCTTGACAATGAGAGGGAAGTTAAAATGGGAAAATAAAAGGAGCTAAACCTAAGTGTGTGTCACACACCTCTTTTGAAGGTGAAAAGTGTTAACACTTATAGACAGTGATAAGTCCCATATGTATATATATATTTTCTTTTTTATTACATTTAAAATATTTTATGCCGGGCATAGTGGCACACGCCTTTAATCCCAGCACTTGGGAGGCAGAGGTAGGAGGATTGCCATGAGTTCAAGGCCACCCTGAGACTACAGAGTGAATTCCAGGTCAGGCTGAACTAGAGTGAGACCCTACCTCGAAAAACAATTTTTTATATATTTATTTCCAAGCAGAAAGAGAGAGAGAGAGAGAGAGAGAATGGATGAACCAGGGCTTCTAGCCACTGCAAATGAGCTCTAGGTGCACGGACCACTTTGTGCATCTGCCTTTATGTGGGTACTGGGGAATTGAACCTGGGTCCTTAAGGTTTACAGGCAAGCTCCTTAACCACTGAGCAATCTCTCCAGTCCCCATATTTTTATGAGAGCAGCCACTATGAAAACTATACATAAAGATATGTCACAAATGCTGTGAATTAAGCTGGGCATGGTGGCACTTGGCATTTCAATACTCAGGAAGCCAAGACAGAAGTATTAATCACCTGTTTGAGGCCAGCTTAGGCTATAGTGTAAGACCCTGTCTCTTCCAACCTACCTACGAATAAATTAATTAATCAAAATGAAATATTTTTTCTAAAATGTGCCAGTAACACATTGAAAGGTGAAAAAAGCTGAAACATGATTTACCGAAGTTAATCACTTTGGATTGAATTGAATCTCATAATTTAGAGTTAAAATTGGCTACAGAAAGTGAACAGTGAGAAGCCTTGAAACAATGGATAAAGGGTCAGTACATTGGGAAAAAGAAATGAGGCTTTTTGGTCAATAATGGATAATTTAATATAGATTAATAATGACGTCGAGTAAAAATTTAGTGATATAATCTACCCATGGTTAGTCTCAATGGAATAAAACTTTTATATTATTTTCTACAGTAAAAGAAGCAGCTGAACTCGTTATATTCTGAGATTAAAGCCCCGAGAATAATAAGCCCCTAGTCGCATTTGGTGGCTCATGCCTGGAATAGCAGCACTCAGAAGGCTGAAGCAGGAGGCCAGCCTGGGCTACATAGCCAGTTTCAGGCCAGCCTGGGTACAGAGTAAGACCTTGTCTCAAAACAAAATAAAATAGTTCTCTCCCTCTCTCCCTCTCACACACACAAAAGCCATATATTTTGATTATATTTGATTTTGACATTGCAGAAAAATTTCAAAGGTAGTCCAGAGAGTTCCTGAATAGCTCATGTTGCGTCTCCTGTGATTACATTACTGTAGTACATTTATCACAACCAAGGAACTAATATGATACATTAATGGATACATTATTAGCTAAACTCTATGCTTCAATTCTATTAGTTTTTCCTTAATGTTATTTTTCTGCTTTGATGTTCATCTAGTATACGAGTGGAGATTTTTGCTTTTTAAAAAATGTTTTTATATATTTGTGAGGAGAGAGGGATGGGGAGAGAAAGAGAGGAGAGAGACAGAATGGGCAGGACAGGATCACTACTGAATAGGAACTCCTGACACATGCATCACTTGGTGCATCTGGCTTTATGTGGGTACTGCGGAATCAAACCTGGGTCATTAGGCTTTGCAGGCAAGCGCCTTAACCACTGAGCAATCTCTCCAGCCCAAGTTTTGCTTTTTTAAAAAACAAGGTGGCCACATGCATCTGGATTTTGTTTGCAGCAGCTGGAGGCCCTGGCACACCCATTCTCTCTGTCTCTCTTCTCTTTTCTTTATCTCACTCTGCTTGCAAATAAATAAATACAAATATTAAAAATCTTATTTATTTATTTTCAAGGAGAGAGGGGGGGCACACAAGAGCCTCTAACTGCTGCAACCGAATTCCAGATGCAAGCACCACCTTGTACTGGGGAATCAAACCTGGATCCTTAGGCTTTGCAGGTAAATGCCTTAACCACTGAGCTATCTCTCCAGTCCTCTTTATTGATTTCTCCCCTGCCCCATTCTACTGGAAGTCCTCCTCAGTGGGGTTATTGGTATTTATTGTGGGGTTCTATATTTAGAGCAGTTTTGTCATATGAAGCTGTGCAGAATATGGTTGGTTAAAGCACCTCTATCACTCGTAGGCATGGTCATGACCATTAGGGCATTAACCCTTGACCTTGGATCTTAATAGATTCATAAGTCAACCTCAGGCCTTGTGAAGTGAATAGGTGAAGCTAGGCTTGCTGGCTCTATCCAGGGTTGTTGGGGTGGGGGAAGTTGCCGTGACTTGGGTTTTTATTTCCCTCTAGGTAGGGTCTCGCTCTAGTCCAGGTTGACCTGGAATTCACTATGTAGTCTCAGGGTGGCCTCGAACTCATGGTGATCCTCCTACCTCTGCCTCCTCAGTGCTGGGATTAAAGGTGTGTGCCACCACACCCAGCTTAAAATACTTTTATTTATTCACTTGAGGGAGAGAAAAAGAGAGAGAGAGAAAATGGGCATGCCAGGGCCTCCCACCACTACAAATGAACCCAAGATGCATGCGCCGCTTTGTGCATCTGGCTTTACTTGGGTACTGGGAAATTGAACCCAGGCTGGCAGGCTTTGCAAGCAAGCACCTTTAACTGCTGAGCCATCTCCTAAGCCCAGCCAATAATTTCTTATTTTGCTTATTGTCCATCACCACCTGGTGGACAAGAATTTGTTTGGTTTTCCAAAATTGAAGACACTGCCCACTACATAGCAGACGTTTAAATCTTTGTTAAATGAATGACCAAATGAACAGGAAGCTGGTTACTATCTTCCCCTTGTCCTTTGTAAACCTTTTCTTTAAAAAAAAAAAAAACAGGACCAGGAATATAACAGTCTCAGCCTCCCCACTGGCGGGATTATAGGTATACACCACCACACTGAACATCACCTTCATTTTAACCTGATTTCACTTAGCGTGGCTTCTGCCAGCCCCCCATGTTACTGTCTATGGCTCTGCCAGTGAAGAGAACGCTAGCACAGCATTTTCAAGGCGCACAGAGACACATCTGCGTCACCAGGTCAGGAAGCTCGCTCACTGGTCATTCAGTCTAACTAATATACAATGCCAACTCCAGGCTGAGTGAGAGACCTTGTCTCGTGGAAATAAGGCGAAAGACTGCTCGAGAAGGACATGATTTCCTCTGGCCTCTGCAAATGCACACACAGGGTGAATACATTGGTACACCATACACACACATACTGCACATTCACCAAAACCAAACCAAAACAAAAAACTAAAGATTTTCTCTGCGTATGTCAGTTAACTAATGAAACGGTCAGAAACAATTTAATCAACCGCCTACCTGAAACACCTCATTGTAAGATCATGAGATCTAAGCCTATGTATTAAAAACAATTGAAACACACACAAGGAACAGACTTGCTTTGGGTTATACTGTGGGGGAAAAAAATCTCTAGAAACAGATTTATGTATTAGTTTTTCACTTTGCCACCAGATGTCCTCCATGAGTATGAAAACATAATGGCCTGAATGACATTTGAAAGTGTGAATACCCAGCAGTTTTGAATAGACAGAAGGTAGAGTGTAAGAGAACGTACACGTTACCACACACTTTTGGACGCCACATGTATTTTGGAGTTAGATTTACAGGTGTAACTTTCAGAAGCAATATTTATTTAAGAATTGCGTGTTTATTTCTCACACTGTGCAAACATCGACATAACATAGTTCCTTTCCACTAAATCCCAAATTGATATTTTATTTAAACATGTGAGCAAATTATTATATTTTGGAATTCACGTTAAGCTACCCTAACCTCGTGCTATTTATACTGATAGAATTTTAGTATTTTGAGTAGAGCGTCTCAAAGTTCCAAAGAAATCGGAGCTCAGCTTTTAAACACAATAGCCCAAAGTTTTTAGGACTTTCATTAAATTTATTTCTAAACGATGCAAATTATAGCTTTAGGAAAGGCAGTTAAATATGATCAATTATGATTTAATACAAAAGCAAAGACTGTTCTTGTAATATATTGCTAATGGGATGATTCACAGGGAATTACAGAGAATAGAGTATATAACATACAAAATTAATAAGTAGCATCTTTCCAAAGGTCAAATGTGTTGTGATTATATCAACTTCCTAACTCATAAGGGCCAAGGACAAACACAGTTTGAAGAACTTGCTATGTGAGTTACACTGCGCCTTAATAAGCCTGCGGGTAGAGGATTCCCACCCTGTCCCCAGTATCACCAAAGTCTTGGAACAAACCTGCACTTTATGGCAAGGGTTCTTCACTTCTTCACCAAGTGGGGCAGGGGTGGGACAGACAATCTATTTCCAGAAACTGAGGCCATCTGCATGAAATGTCAGCCAAGCGACCAGATGTTTGCTCTGGGTGGCTCCCACATCTGGCTTCTTGCATAAATTCCTCTTCTCTTCTCCCCTCCCCTAGATGTTTGAGAGACAAGTACAGAAAATTTAAATGAAGGTTGTTCTGGGCTCACAGAGAAGGGGCAGTAATATCTTGGTGTCCTGCAGGGGGCGAAGTGACCTCTGATTTTCTCCAAACTCTCACACTTTCCAGTGAACACCAAGAGCTCCTCTTCTTTCCTGTAACATCCTGTGAACTTTGTCTAGCTCCCTGATCTGGGAGAAGATTGGGGTGTCTGGTGGGATAGCCTGAGAAACAGGGAGTGGGTGAGGTACTACTGGTTGAGGGTTCCAGTTTATCTGGAGAAGCAGTAACTTCAGGTTTGAAATCCTAGACCTGCACCTCTTTTGACCCCTTCCTGCCTGTGTTTTGTGTCCACAAAAAACACGTCCAGAGGTAAGAGCACTTTTTTTTGTAGTCCTCAGTCGGATGTCACTGTGTTTATTGTCATCCCACTTGACATCTTTAATCAGGATTCCTGTGGCTCTTTTTTTTGCACATTTTTTTTTAATGTTCATAATGAGTTACATTATTTAGTGGGCAAACGATGAGTTGTTATCCCCAGTTCCCCAATACCCCTCTTCCCTATCCCCACTCTGTTGGGTATCCTCCTCCGTGGGCAGTCTGGATCAGTCCTTGGGGCAGGGGACCATGGATAGCCTAGTATTCAGCCCGGTTCTCCTGGCCCAAGTGTGTTGTTGCTGAAGGGTGCCATGCCTCTGGATAGTATCCCCCACCACGGCTCTCACAATCTTTCCGCCCCCTCTTCCGCTCAGTTCCCTGAGTCATGGTGGGTGAATATTAAGGCTCTTGAGTAAGATGGTATCATCTGAGGTTACCCTAACACCCCCCTCCTAATCTAGCACTGTCCAATAGGAACGCAGAGTCCCTCTTGATGGAGGCAGATCTGAGCCAGGGGCTGCTTCTCAATCCCTTGCTAAGTGTCATTCTAGAGGTCTGTTGCATAGATCACCTCTCTCTATCTAAGTATCTGAGGAAAGGTGGGGAGGCCTGTGTACTCACTCTCTACTAGGGTTATATATGCATAATGCCCATGTGAGCCACAGCTTGCTTGATTTTGTGAAGTTTTTACTTATTTGCTTATTTTGGTTTTGGTTTTTTGAGACAGCGCCTCATTTGGTAGCCCAGGCTATCTGAACTCTACCAGAAAACCCAGGCTGACCTTGAACCTGTGATAATCCTCTTGCCTCAGCCTCCCCAGTGTGGGGCTTACAGGTGTGAACTCACGGTTTTGTGTTTTAAATGGCACAACCCCACTAAACTGTTCTCATTTATACTCAAGGGTTTTACAGCTTTCCTGTTTCCCCACTGCCCTTATAGCTGGGAACATCTTGGATTCCACATGGATGACAAAGAAGGTGTGGTTGGCTTTGTTCAAGGAGGAGGCCCTTGGCAGGAAGCCTGCATATGCTTGCTGGGATTTCAGGTCTTCTGAGTGGAGCGTGTGGCTTCTGTGGGCAGCAAAGCAATGGTGTTGGGCTTGTACTATATCCTAGAGAGAAGAAAGAAGGGATGTAAGCTCTTGAATTCCCAGACCACGTAGTGATGACCCATGAACCTCATGAACTGAGACTGCAAGTTAGCCAACTGCAGTTTCTTTTTTCTAAACCACACTCAGCAGAATCAAAAGCCAAATGTTTAAGGCAAATTCACCTCTGAGGTCCACCAATGATTGGGCATTGGTGGGTAGTGGGCAAGAAAATGGATTTAAGTCTTTAATTGGCAAGTGGTGTTGTTGGTAGTAGGAGTCTTATCTGGTTTAAGGTTCCCAGCAAGCTGGGTTTCAGAGCCCTTGTAGGGTAGATCTCAAAGTCCTATCCTTACGGGAATTATCTTTATCAATTTCTTAACCGTTTTAATTCCCATTATGTAAACTATATTATATTTAAGTAAATTAGAATGCAATGCCAGGCTGGGGAGATGACTTGGCTATTAAAGATGGTTGCTTGAAAAACCTGCCAGATGAGGGTTGGATTCCTCAGCACCCATATAAAGTCAGATGCACAGAGTGGTTCATGTGTTGGGAGCCCTGATGCACCGCGCGCGCGCGCGCGCGCGCGCGCGCGCACACACACACACACACACACACCTCTGTCTGTCTCCTTTACATACACAAATAAATATTTTTAAAAATGTGCCCGGCTTGGAGGCGCACGCCTTTAATCCCAGCACTTGGGAGGCAGAGGTAGGAGGATTGCCATGAGTTCAAGGCCACCCTGAGACTACATAGTGAATTCCAGGTCAGCCTGGACTAGAGCCAGACCGTACCTCGAAAAACCAAATAATAATAATAATAATAATAATAATAATAATATATTGCCAACCGACAAACCGGAGAAGCACACACATGAGCAACAGCACAGAGATGGCTTTTCTATTATACTGGCAGATCGAACCTTCTTTCTATTGGGTGTTAACCATCACAAGACTTGTTTATACAATACATCTAATTATTAATAAATAATTTAAAAAAGAAACCAAAATGAAGAGATAAATCCAATATTCACCCTGAACTCTTCAGGACTGCGGTGTGGCTTAGACTTGGCCCTCTCTGTGGCCGGTTTGTGAGTGGCTTCTTCTAAAGGGTGCGTCTTAACTTCTAGCGGCTGCCTTTGAAAGCCACGTGTCCGCGAACGCCTACATTCCATCCATAAGAGAAACTAAGGAGAAAACTGTCATTTTTTTCTTCCCCAGGCACTATGGATCTAAAAGCTGTGTTTCCTTTTGTTTAGCACTTTTTGGCCTTTGACGTGGTAGGACCCAGACGGGGAAGGTGGATCCATCCTTCTTAGATGACCTCTTTGCTAAGGGTACCTCGTGGCTCCTCCCGAGCCTCCAAGAATTCTCTGTGCTTGAAACCTACGCCAGGCGGAGGCAGTGCTTCTGGGGAGGGGGGTGGGAGGGTGAAAGAAGAGGGCGGGGCTATGCAAATAGCCCACAAGCATCGTCTGCCCATTGGCTGCCAGCCTGTCCGTGGCCGGGGAAGGCGTGGCGTCCCGGGGCTGGAGTGCGGTACCTGAGCGAGCCCCGCCGCAGAAAGCCCACGTTGGCCGCTGCGGGGAGCGCATCGCGCACAGGCGGGGAGGCTACGAATTCCCGAGCGGACTCCGCGGGTGCTCCTCCGGCGTCCGGGCCGGCTTCTCTCTGGTCCCCTGGACGAGCCGGGCCCGCGGAGCAGTGGAGCGGGCACCGAGAGGAAAGCGAGATCCCAGCCGCCAGCGCTTGGAGAGGCGCGCGGTAACCGCGCGCGGGCTTGGAGGGACAGCGACCCGGCCCGCAGGCGGTGGGGCGCGGAGGTTGTGACCCACGAGGAATCGTCGATCCTTGGCAGAGAAGACTGACATTTGGGGACGCTTGGTCGCCACAGCCTGGGATAAACTTAGCGATCATCTTGCGGAGCCAGAAGGCGCGTTTGCGGGGATGGTGCTCGGCTTCGCCCCCAGCTTCTGAGCTGGTCCTTACTCCGGTCCTCGGTCCCCACCGAGCCCGTGTTTCGGCAGGGCGCGGGGTAGCGCACGTGTGCGGACGGCGAGTGACCGCGCTGTGACCCGTCCGGGAGCGCAGCCCTGCCTTGGACACACCTGGCCGGCCTGGAACGTGCGCCCCTAGGGACCTGCGGGAGCGCGGGGCTCCCAGCGATCGCCGTTCGGGGTACTGGGGCGCCCCCGTAGGACCATGAGAAATAAGGACTGAGGGCCAACCAAGGAAAGGAAGCCCGCCGAGAGGTGGCGGGGGCTGTCCACGCCAAGGGCCACAGCGGCCGCGCTCCTGCCTGGCTCGGCCGCTCGACGCCTCGCGAGGTCCGCGGGGACAGCCCGGCTGCGCGGGGATGCCAGGGCTGGGGCGAAGGGCGCAGTGGCTGTGCTGGTGGTGGGGACTGTTGTGCAGCTGCGTGTCCCCGCTGCTGCGACCGTCTGTGCCCGTGGCCGCGGCCGCGGCCGCCGCCGGAGGGCAGCTGCTGGGCGTCCGCGCGGCTCAGCCACCGCCACCCCCGCCGCCGCAGTCCTCGTCCTCGTCGGGCTTCCTCTACCGGCGCCTCAAAACGCACGAGAAGCGGGAGATGCAGAAGGAGATCCTGTCGGTGCTCGGGCTCCCGCACCGACCGCGACCCCTGCACGGCCTCCAGCAGGAGCAGCCCCCCGCGCTCCCGCCGCAGCAGGCGCCCCGCGAGGAGCCCCCGCCGGGAAGGCTCAAGTCCGCGCCGCTTTTCATGCTGAATCTTTACAACGCCCTGTCCGCGGATGACCAGGAGGACGGGGCGTCGGAGATGGACGGACGACACGCGGGGCTCCACCGAGGGACCAGCGCCCCGCAGCTATCACAGGCATCTACCGGGACCGCACACCCGCTGAGCCGCAAGAACCTCCTGTCCCCGGGACCCGGCGGCGGCGCTTCCCCACTGACCAGCTCGCAGGACAGCGCCTTCCTCAACGACGCAGACATGGTCATGAGCTTTGTGAATCTGGGTAAGCATGCGGGGTCACGGACATGTCGCTCCTCTCCAGTCTTCTGGGGTCTGGGGAGGTGAGAAGCGGCGGAGCGGCGCGCGTGCGGCGGGGATGCGGGGACAGCCAGCGCGCCTAGCGTCCACCTGCGCATGGCTGTGCGCTGCGCGGCTGCGGGAGGCGCTGGGCGGCCCGAGTCCTTTACGAGGCTCAGAGCACCTTCTCAGTATTGTCATTCCTCGGCCCTGACCTCGTTTACTTAACATAGGCTGGAGTGTGACCATCCTGGGAAGAACCAAGCCCTTGGGCACTCTGTGTGCCCCTGAAGAAGACAGCTTTGCCCCTTCTGTATGTTCTGAGTGTCAGTTCAACCTACTTGACTTTTCCAGCATCCCATTGAGAACTTTGGGAAACTGACTCAGTGTTTTTAAGAGAAATCCACTGTATTGGGGAAGGAAGGTTTTGGTGATCGAGGAAGGGACCTTAGAAGGCGCGCCAGTCCTAGCCAAGCGGGACTCGCGTCTGTTTGGGGCGGGATCCCAGCGCGACAGAGACAGTCGGCTCCCTGGTGCCCGCGCTCCCGTGGCCCTGGCCATTGTCGGGAAAGGCTGACCCTTAGTTCGCAATGCCAAGCTGAAAAGGGTGCGGGGTAGGGGCCGGGGCTGAGCGCTGAGCTCCTCTGAACCCGTTGCCAGGCAACAGAATGGAAATTCAAGGGCGGCTAAATCCGGCTCTGCCACAAATGTTCTGAGGCCAACCCTGATGGTCACATCGCCTCCCCCCCCACCCATAAGTTTTCTCATCTGTTAAGGAGATGAGTGTAGGGAAGACTTTTTCTGAGTCGATGGCTGAGTCGGTTTAGTTTAGAGCAGGGTTGTAGGAGAGGCGTCCCCAGACCTGGGGCTGCTAGCCACGCCCCGAGTGGATGCAGCCTCGTGTGGAGTGGGTTTCTCCCAGCCCCAGAGGTCAGCATGCACTTGCCATATTATCTCAGAAAGCTCAAGGGCCTGTCGGCATGCCAATCATTGTAAAGGCAGCATTTACAAGAATGATCCATGTGCAAGCTGTCTGGGTGATTTCTTTGCAAATGTATCTAAGGTTTTTACTTCCGCTGAGCTTGTGGGGAGGGGGTGCGGAAGGAGGACAAACTAAGGGTAGGAATCAAGCGGAAACAAGACGGCGTGGAGGCAGGAAGATTGACATCCATGCTTTGCAAAAATCCTCCTGGGAAACTCATGAAACAATCTCACAGGGAGTGGAAGCTTGGGGCCTGCCAGTCTGGCTGCTTGCACTGCCAGGGGATCTGATTGGACAAAAATTGTTCACAATTTATTGGATTCAAATCCAAAGTTGAGGCACCTTCAGGAATCATTCAAAGGAAATGGTCTCTCCTGTAAGTCAATGCAGTTTGGTATCTGTGGTGGTGGTGTGTATGGGACTTCCAGGTCAGGGCAGCCAAGAGCCAGGGCTGATCCATCCTGATTCTAACTTTGATGTTCCTGATTTCATAAGTTCCACCCCTATTTTCTCTCTTAACACCCCCTGAGTGCCCTGGAGATATGTTCTATTATCTTTAGGGACAGTCCTAAGGTAGGATAAAATGGAGAAAGGCTGGTACTCTTGGCTCTTTCACAGAGAATCTTGTCACAGTTCTTGGAAAGCACTTCCTGGGCTTGAACCATGGACCTCAGCTTGGGCTGCTCATAGCTTCACCCCCAGCATCCAAAGAGCTTAGGGTTGGGTACTGGGGCTGCTTCCCGCCCAGACCTCTCAAGACCTCAGAATCCTAGAGGGTGGGGCTCTGACCCCCTTTTCAAAATGTTTCTTAGGTATTTCTAATGTGCTACCATAGTCAGGAAGCTCTCCTACAGAAGAGACTTTTGCGTGAAGGAAAATCACATCATCCCAGTAAGACATGAGAAACAAGGCTTGCAATCATTATGACATATTAGAACAACCTGGGGGCTTTTGACAATCCAGGTGCCCTGGCAGCACTCCCTTCCAGTTCAAGTCACAACATGGGGCAGAGAGGAAGACCCCTCCCCTTCGAGATGATTCCAGAGTTCAGAAACTGTTGCCTTAAATAGTAATTGAAATTTCGAGAGCTGACTTGAGGCCAATTTTGTAGGTATGGTGACATTGGGTGTGTGATGACCTCCAAATTCCTCTCTTTCCTTGTTTTTCTGATCTTTCATAGTCTGCAAGAGCACACAGCGTCTGGGTTACACTGTGTGAAGGTGGGTGATACCGAAATTTCTTGAGGTGATGTTTCAGCATTGTATCTCTCTAGGGATCTTTTCATTATTTCCCTAGAGATCTTTCATCCTCCCTCCCTTCCTCCCTCCCTCCCTTCCTTCCTTCCTTCCTTCCTTCCTTCCTTCCTTCCTTCTTTCCTTCCTCCCTCCTTCCCTCCCTCCCTCTCATTTTTCTTTTATGACAGAGTCATGCTATGTATATAACTCAGTTTGAACTCCTGCTTCAACCTCCTGAGTACTGGGCATATACCATCACACCTGATTTCATGTTTCATAAAGGATATCTAGAGGTCTGAAAGGCTCGGAGACAAGCACCCACTAGCACAATTGCAGACAGGCTGATGTGGAACCGAATGGTATTTCTGAGAGCAGGAACTCATATCGTATCCCTGAGCTTTCTACAGTTATAACTACTGAAGGTACAGCTCCCGACTCTGTAGGGGTAGAGAGGAGAACCTCTTGTAGGTAAGTGAAGTCCAAACACCAAGCCATTCACTCCACCTTCCAGTCTCGAAGCTCCCTTTACTCTTATACTCCATTCAGCATTGGGACAAGCAAATTTCACAATGAGAGGCTGGCACAACAAATCCTGTCGCCATGGCTCTGAACACAAGGAGAAACTGCTCAGCAATGTGGATTCTCCCAAGTGGAGTCGCCATCATGTCAAGCGGTGCATTATATAACTGACTTGTCTACTCACAAACCTACAGAAAGATAAATGCCAAGTTTGAATGTACTCTGTCCACAGGGGTAGGAAAGTTGCCCACTGGAAGCACAAGGGAAAGTTTTCCACAGTTGTAAACATGCCTCCTCTCTGCCACTGGAGGAATAATTTGCTCATGAACTACATTTGAAACACCCTGAGCCTTGTCAGCCAGCCTGACTGTCAGGAAGTGTGAATCAACAGGATGGATCTCTCCTAGTCCAAATGTTGGTCATTGGACCAGCTCGTTGTTTTTGACGCTGACCCTTTTGAAGGGTCTCAGGGAACAGCCCGAGGTAGAAAGGGCTGACTGCTTGTTGCCACTGTTGCTGGTCTGTGGTGTGTGTGCCCAGGTGAGTTGGTGAACCTGCATGCACCACCTCAGAGCCACAGATGCCCTTTGCTGTTTTCTATTGAGAAAAAAAAAATCCCAGGTAGCTGACTAAGCAAGCTTGCCAGCCTAATGACTTTGGAAAAGGATCTTGAACTACCTTTAGGTCTTAGGTTAAAATCCATCTTCTTAGAGAAATCTCACCGCCCTTTCATGTGAACGGAGGCTGGCCCCATCCTCATCACACACTCGGTCCCTTTCCTTCCTGGTGCTGATCTCATGGGCTTTTTCTGTTTTCTTTTTAAATTTGCTTACTCATCTCTTCCAGGATGTGAGCCTCTAAAGGCTGATATCACACTAATCCACCATGGTAGCCTGTTGCATCTTACGTGATTATACTCAGCAAACCCGTGATGCTTCAAAAAGATTGAATTAACGAAAATACAAACAATACCTCACATTTTAAATCCCCATTTTATCAATCAGTATGATTTTTTTTTTTTTAGGAATGGTATACCTGGTTTTTTATTGAGTCAAGCATTTGAGGACATTAAACCACTGATTGAAGTAGATGACATTCGATGTAAATCACAATGCCTTATTAGTAAACCTCTTTGAAATCAACCATCATGGGTATGCTAATCTGTAATATCATTGCATCTGACTAATAATGTTTCTTTAACATCTCCATACTTCAGATTTATTTATTTTGAATTTATAAGGTGTTGGTCTCCAGATCCTAGGATTCAGTGAAAAAAAACAAAACTCAAATCACGATCAGAAAAAGACATCAGCTAAGTGTTCATACAAGAAACAAGAAACTTATTGTACTCAAAATATTGGCAGTCTTCTTAACAAGATTTCTCTAGGGAAACATAAATTAGGAGAAAAATGGAATACTCCCTACTTGTGTTTGTAACCAGAGACACTGTACTGTCTCTTTCTCATAAACACAGGGTCAATCCCCCAACTCTTCTGCACGCAGGCTGCCTGTGCGAATGAAGATTTTGTTAGCAGCAAGTAAACCCATGCCTGCAAGCTACTCGCAGCAAAAGTGGTTTGGAGAATTTGCAAGAGGGTGGGTGGTTCAAAGAAGCAGTAGATAGTCTCCCAAAGAGATTAAATGTGAATTTCAGTGGCATTTCAACAACAACAAAAAGCCGAACAAAGTGTTCTTCAGCTAAGATCAAAGGGCACGAAGATACCATTGTTCAGACCTCAGATGTGTTTCCTTTACTTGTTCTTCTAAGAATGGGTACAAATCCTTTTTTAAATGTGCTGAGTCACGCTTAGTTCCTCTGTTTGGACTTACCTCTGATTAGCTGGAAGAGGCTTCCTGGGGCTCTGAGAAACAGAGCGAGTGGAAAAGCGTTTTGTTCGTGTCATGATTACACAGCATCCGGGTGTCCCTGGAGGCTGTTACTCTACAAGTTGAATTTCGGTTTCTGGTGCTGGGAATCAAACCTACAGATGTTAAGCCCATATCTTACCACTGAGCTTGTGGGTCCAAATCAATATCTTACATGAATGTGGGTGGGGAGGGGCTGAGGATACCTGCTGTTAAGGTTAGTATCGCGCATGTACCAAAGATGACTTCTCTCATCGGTCTGTCTCTGCTGTCCTTTGAAGAAGCTGAGTTAGGAAAAGAAAATGAAGAAAGCCCAGTTTCACAGAGAATGGATGAGCCCTTTCCCCATTGACATTTTCAGAAATCAGTCCTTCCTCTTTGCTATACCAAATATCCTATACCAAAACCTGAAACACCATAGGAAATGCCAACTTTGTAGCTTAGTGTAAAGTTGTTATTTTCTGTTTGGAACTTCCATCTGTTTCTTTTCTCTTTTTCTTTTCTGAATTTCACTCATTTCATTGTTGTTGGGGCTTCTGGCATTGGAAAGAAAAATAGGCCGTAATCTAATCTGATTAGAATAGTGTTTCTGACTGGGTGCGCACTCTCACGATTATCTGCTTAACTGAAGTAGAAATCAAGGCAGACACTCCCTAAGATACCAGTAGGAGATTTACAATGTCCCATGCCTGTAAACAGCTGAGACACATTAACTGTCCCACCCTCCAGAGCTGCGGTGGGGCCCAACCACGTGCAGGAGGTCCAGCCCAGCTTCCCCAGCCACAGGCTGTCACCCAGGGTCTGACATGAGGAGGGGGTGTGGGAGGATGACTGGTGTTCTCTTTTGTGTCCCTCTTAAAGTACCAGTGTCCCTCTAGCTCCATTTCCATCATGTTAGCTGAGTTAATTTCACTCAAACACATTGTCTGTCTCTTGGCATCAAATCTGTCACCTCCTGTTCAATCCTTACCTGGGTTCCATTTCATGTCTTCGGGAAATTTACCAGTCAGAGCATAAACCCTGTCTCACATGGAACATGTGAAGGTTCGTGACATCAGTATCCAGGAGAGGGAAAAACACCACCACTTCAGTAAAAACTAGAGTTACTAAACAGCCGATACCATCACACTCAAGTTTCTGAGAGTGCCAGGAATTCTCAGAACCTGAGTTCCACCTCGTTTATCACTAGTGTTAGAAATCAACACTGTATTGAAATGCTTAATTGTTTTTTGTTTGTCCATGTGAGAAAGGGGCTCACTATGCAGCTCAGACTGGCCTTGAACTCACGCTCCTCCTCTGGTCGACCCATTGCTGAGATTCTAAGACTATACAACCACACCTGTATAGTGCATAGATGACAATGAAGTTGATGGATTTTTAAAATCAATTGCCAGAGTTTCTAAGACATTGTTCTCTATAGTTTTTTTTTGCTTTTATATATATATTTATTGTCCATAATGAGTTACATTATTTAGTGGGCAAACAATGAGTTGTTATCCCCAATTCCCCAATGTCCCCCCTCCCCATCCCCAATCAGCTGGATTATAGTTTTATTTTTTTTCCCCAGATGTAATTCTATACCATTCTAGACCCTGTGGCTCGTGTTAAGCTCTGGAGTCTGCCTCGGAAAGCCTGTTATCTATACAATGTTTTTGTTTTTGTTTTTTTCTGGGGAAATGTATGCCTTGCAACATATAACCTATTCTGGGTTTATTGCTAAACCTAATTTGGGATTATTGGTAAAGCCACATTCTCTATAGCATTTAGGGATTGAAAAGTTCTCGAGTATCACTCAATCTCCTGTGTTTGCAGTTGAACTTGTTAGATTCAGCCAAGGCCTGAGTGGATCACACAGGAGAATTGAAAATGAAATCCAGCTAAAAGCAGAGGATGCCCAAAGCAGCTGGAGTTTTCTGGACTTTTTCCTAGCTGGGAACATTTTTATTAGAACTCTAAATTCTTAAAAAATATTTTTTAACGGGGGCTGGAGAGATGGTTTAGTGGTTAAGGTGTTTGCCTGCAAAGCAGAAGGACCCAAGTTCAATTCCCCAGTACCCACATAAAGCCAGGTGTACAAGTTGTCGATTGTGTCTAAAGTTCGTTTGCAGTGGCTGGAGGCCCTGGTGTGCCCATTTTCTCTCTCTCTCTCTCTCTCTCTCTCTCTCTCTGTCTGTCTGCCCCTTTCTCTCTGTCTCATTCTTTCGTATAAATAAATAAATAAATATATTTTTAATTTTTACCTATATATTTGTAAGCAGAGAGAAGGTGGAGGGAAGAAGAGAGATAATGTATCAGAACGAGGATACAGAGTGCCAGGACAAATGAACTCCAGAGACATATGCCACTTTGTGCACCTGACTTTACATGGGTACTGGGGAATTGAACCCCAGGCCAGCAGGCTTTGTAAACAAGCTCCTTTAACTTCTGAGTCATCTCTCCAGTCCTAGAACTCTTACTTTTAGAAAAGAAAGTGCTGAGTACACCTATAAATACTCTCTCGTTTGGTGTACTGGAGGGCTGTTGACCCCAGAGAATTGTTTTGTTTGCTGCTGCATAACTGAGTTGAAAGCCACGTTGCTCTGAGTGATACTGTTCCACAGACGATTCTCTTCCTGCCTTTCCCAACTTCATTATTCCCCAGGTCAGGTCCGTAATGGAGATGATCTCTAAATTACACCAGGTAATTCCTTGATGGCTCCCCACGGTCTTGTTAACGGTCTTCTCCAAACAGTTTTGCAGAGTGAGGCTCAGGTTCTGCGAGGGAGAGCCTTCCTGACTTTCAAGTTCATGGGCACACGCCCTTGATTACTGATCTTGCTAGATAGGGCGGATTGTCTTAGGCCTGAAATGTCCTTGATCCCAAGCACTGATTGTAAGTTCAGACTGTTTTCTCATCATCAGTTGTCGGGGGAGGGAGAGAGTGGGAGAATGGACTCACAGCAGACAGGGACAGTGGCCCTGGGGATGCACTCTGAGCTGACCTTTGAGATCTGCCGTGTTCCTGATTCTCACTCTCACCACTCACCCTTTCACCTTGCCCAGAATGTGACTTCCAGCTTGAAACATCTGCACTTGCTGATTGTCGTTCCTGTGTTTACAGTCTTGGTGGTTTCCTGTTCATGACCATGGGCTGGGCAAAGCATTGTGGCTCCTGTCTCTGCAGAGGACAAGTGTAAGCCACATTACTCCTGTGCATGTCTGTACCGCAAAGACCCAGGGGTACTTGGTGATTGGCTTTGCTTCCAGTTATTCCTCTCTTTTTTTTCCCTTTTTTAAGGTTGGGTCTCTCTCTAGCCCAGGCTGACCTTTAATTCAATATGTAGTCTCAGGGTGACCTCGAACTCAAGGCAATCCTCCTACCTCTCTGCCTCCTGAGTGAGTGCTGGGATTAAAGGCGTGCATCACCATGCCTGGCTTCCCTCTTTTAAATCTGTGAATTACATTGAAATTACGCAAAGGCTATCCTTTTTTTCAACTGTGAAATGAAAGATTGAAAGATTTTCTTGAGAATATTTTCCCAGGTTTTAGTTACAGACTCCCCTACTGGAAAGTTTTCTTTTGGACACCTCCACACATGCACAACCCCCCATAAACATCCATTTGTCCTTTCTGATAAACATATTTATATTGACACCCAGGGCCCACAGCTTTCCTTTGGACTTGTTCCTGGGGCTGTACATCTGGTGGGTTTGGATGAATGTGTCATGATATGCCTACTGTCACAGGGTCACACAGAATAAATGTCTCATTGCCCTTAAAATCCTCTGTTGGAAAAGCTCTCACCATTTAATGGGAAAGAAAACAAATCTCTGAACATACACAAGTTTGAAATATGTAGAGTTTTGGAAAAGAGTAATAAAACATCTTTGTGGAATCATATTTTACTTCTGAGGTTTCACCCCAGTGATATGTAAAGAAGTAATTTTGATTGTGTATGATGGTATGGGTCCTTAGTTTATGGGGCTTCTCCGTGTTGATGACAAGTCCATCAGAAATCAATCTTTTGGTGTTTTTTTTTTTTAAGTCTAGGAGTTAAAAATCTTTTTTCCTTCCACATACTTTCACAGAGGTGTCTGTCACCATAGTACCTAGACAATTCCTCAGGCAGGGACATGAGTGATTAAACTTCTCCCTGCTTGTGCCCTGTTTGATCGATGCTCGGCAGGGTTTGAGGGGGCAGAATGGAGAAGCCCGAAGAATGAGCAAGAATTATTGGAATTTGATGCTTATACATTACTGAAATTAGGGAGGGATTGTTAGGAGAGGAATTAAATATTTAAATGTAGTGTGACTTTGGGATCCAGAAACTGACCTAAGCAGTCTTTGGGACCTTTTACAGATGTCTCACCACTCAGATGGGAGTGTCTAAATTCATTGAGACTCTACAAGTCTCAAGGGGTTTGTAGATAATATGTAGACTTTTTAGCCTGTGAGCTACACAGATTATGGTAAATAAACAAGAACATGTAACGACATAACCAGAAACGAGTAGCTCTAAGGAGAGCTGATTGCTGTGAGTGTGAGGCCAGCCTGGACTAGAGTGAGATCCTGCCCTGAAACCACCACCACCACCAACAACAACAAAATGGGCTGTTGGATGCATCTAACATGGGTTTGGAGTTTGTAAGCATTTCTTTCTGGACGCTGTGTGGGTGAGAGGAGGTGGTTCACGAATTCTCTTCATGTCGGCCGTCACAGTGCGGTTTTCTCACTGAACTGTAGCCAGATTGCCAGGCTTTATCTCCCTTCACCTTCCACCTGTGCAGAAGAAGCACATTGAAGTCGGAGAGAGATGGAGCCGTTGAACTTGAGATCTTCAGTCTTGTTCCGTAGCATGCGATCTAAGATTTGTTCTGGTGGAAGGATAGATGCTTAATTAAGAACTGAAGGTCATGGCCAAGGGTTATGGGGGAGGAGTGGACATCGAGAAGGTGATAGGGACCTTTAGCTAAAGAGCTGTGTTTCTCGCAGAGGCCTGTGAAACCAGCCTTTGTAGTTCTTTTGGTATCTGTTTAGGGCAGGACCTCTCGCATCCGTCTTGGGAACCTCTCTCATATATCTGACCCCTCCATTCCTGCATCTATTTAACAGAAATCAATGGATGCTAGTATTATCCAGGCACATGTGTGTCATTGTCACAAGATGTGAAATCCAAAATGGCGCAGGGATGTGGTTGGTACACGGTGGATACGACTTTAGTTTTCTGCTTGCTATCTCTCCTGCTTCTCTTCCTCCCACTCTTTTTCCTCCTTTATATTTTCTTTCCCTTCCCTTCCCTTCCCTTGCCATCCTCCTCCTTCCTCCCTTCCTTTCTTCATTCCTTCCCTCCAGGATCTCATGCAACTCAGCCCTGTCTTGAAGTCAGTATGTAGCTGAGGATGGTCATGAACTCCTGACCCTCTGGCCTTTGCCTCCGAAGTTCAGGAATTACTGGTGTGACCCACCATGCCCCATTCTTGCCTTCTTTTCTTTTTGTTAATAAATTTGGTGATTTCATTGCATTCATTTTTTTTCTTTTTAAGATTTCTTTTCCCCACAGTTCTGGTTCACTTGCTGCTGAGCCAGCAGAGCGGGGCACACACACACCTCCATGGCGTTTTATGAGTCACTGCCCACTGTTCTGGTTAAGTAGCTGATTTCTCATTGGCGCTAGAAAGTGATTTTGGCCTATTAGAGATTAGAGGAAAGAGCTTGGATGTAGAGTGTAGTCTTCAGAGTCCTCTTTTTAAAACATTTTATTTATTTGCAAGGAGAGAGAGAGAGAGAGAGAGAGAGAGAGAGAGAGAGAGAGAGAGAGAGAGAGAATGGGCACACCAGAGCCTCTAGCCACTGCAAATGGGCTCCAGATATAAGCACCACCTTGTGCATTTGGCTTTATGTGGGTGCTGGGGAATCGAACCTGGGCCTTTAGGCTTTGCAGGCAACTGCCTTAACTGCTGAGCTATTTCTCCAGCTCCCATAATACTCTTTTGAAGACCTTGTTCAAGCCACTTAACCAAGTTACTAGGTCTCATTCCTGGGTCTGTAAAATGTGAGTATTAAGTTAGCTCAGCATTTTCCAAAAAGTGTTTCATGGGGCACCATTTTTCCAGAATCATCTGTCAGAAAAGCACTTAACTTTTAAAAGCATTTATTCTTTTCCTTGAGATATACTTATTTGTGACCATACTAAAGCCATGACCAGGCTAGCAGCAAAGAAGCCTACTTATTGCCATCCAGTTATTAAGCTTGTTTTGCTCTATGATCACTTCTCATGGAAGGCCCTCCCCATCCCTGCTTCTGTAACAGACCTGGGCCTCTTGCCCCATGCCCGTTCCTGAGCTTTCCCTGGTCATTCTAATAAAGGAGGGGTGGGATTCCTGAGCAAGGACCGTGTTTCCAGCTGTCACTGTCCTTCCGTGGCTTTAGCTCTGCTGACCTGTGGGCTTTCTTTCCTCCATCCAGATGGGTCAAGTGTCATCCTGCCTTTGCTGACCCATGGGGTGGGCTCCATGGGCACTCCAACTGTTGTGCCACTTTGCGATAAAACCCTGTCTGGTGGAAACCCTTGAATGGTTTGGCTTTGCCTGGTAGGACACTGTGCTCTCCATGTTCTATTGTTGTAACCAAATAAATGAGAGAAGCGATTTAAAAGTAGGAAAGATTTGCTGTAGCCCATATTTTCAGTGATTTCTGCATATAGTTACGTGGCTCTTACTTGGGTTCATGGTCAAGAAGAACATCGTAATGGGGAAGAGGGCTTACGTCACGATGGCAAGGAAGACAAGTGAAGGAAGGAGGGAGAGAGTT
>PVHP010030362.1:0-21749 GCA_004024765.1 Zapus hudsonius | reverse complement strand
GAATCTAGGGCTTCTTACATCTGCATCCCCAACCCAGTTTTTGCTTCATTTGACATTATTTCCATCACAGTCCTAAGGGTCTGTTAAAATCAGCAGCACAGGGCAAATATGCATTCAGGGCACTGCACAATGGGGTTGGGGGAGGACACTAGTATGGGATGAAATACAGCTAGCTGTCTGTATTCTAAGCCCTGTGATCTTTCCAACTTGCCTGAATGAACTGTGTAAAGCAGCAAAATCAGAGACCAAACCTATCTCTGGACCCTTCCCTAAAATACATTCTATATCATCACTGGGTTCTTGTTTTGCAGGCTTAAAACCTGGGAGTTCTCATCGAAAGACAAAAAAGCCTCTCCCTCCTACCCCAGAGGAGGACCAGGTAGAGAAGGAAATTGCATACTGCTATTGTTTAAATGGAAATCTGCCATGAAACCCTGAAAATACAGCAAAATCTTATAATTCCCGGGAACTGGAATTGTTAATTGTTGTTCATGATGAGGGAAGGGGTATTTGCTCATCTACTTAGGATTTCCTCTTAAATGAAAACAAAAACAGTAGTTTTTGGCAACCATTTAATTGAAACATCACTCTCTTTTTTTTTTAAGTTGCTTTTGCGACAGTAGTCTCGTGTCTCATGGGCTGACCTTGAATTTGCTATGTGTAGCCAAGGATGACTTTGAAATTCTGATTCTCCTGCCTCCACCTCCTGAGTGCTGGGATTATATGTGTGTGCCACCACACCCAGAGCATTGAACCCAGAGTGGATCAGTTATCTTCTCTTTGCTGGGACCAAATACCCAACTAGTGCCAGTATAGGGAAGAAAAGGCGTTATTTTGGCACACAGTTACAGAAGGCAAAGTCCATTATGACAGGAACATGAAACTAGTATCACATCCTCACATCAGCAGGGGGAAAGTAGAGAACAATGACACCTTAAAAGATATGCCAAGAGATTTGTTTCTATGGTGATTCTAAATACTGTCAAATTAACAACTGGAAATTAACCATCACACAGAGGTTTTCAAACATGATATGCAAACACTCTACCAACTAAGCTATATACTCAGCCCATGGTATTTTAAAATAAAAAGCATTTTAAGACTCGAGAGATTGCTTAGTGGTTAAATACATGCTTTGCACTAGTATGAGAGCCTAAGGGGGCTGAAACTGCTGGAGTTTGAATCTCCAGCACCCACATAAACAGCTGGGTATGGCCACATGCACCTGTAACCCAGTCCTACAGGCGATCAGAGTCCAGGTAATGACCCAGCTCACAGTAAAACAGCGAGCTCTAATATCAGTAAGAGACTCTAGCTCAAATAAGATCATGAGGAAGAGTGATGAAGTGGGATACCCTATGTTCTCTCTGGCCACCACAGGCGAGCACACTCTGCTGCAGGTGAGCACGTGGAGCCTCCACCACATACATGTCACCACACATAGCACACACACATGCACATAAGCAAAAAAAGAGCTATGACTCTTCCAACCCTACCAATGAACCGCAGGCCAATAGCTGACATCCTGGCAAGAGATGAGCCACACTGGACCTACTGTGGAGGATCCATATGAAACCCCTCAGAGAATGGTGGGACAAACAATAGACCCATAACCACAGCCAATCAGTCAACACAGGATAAGACAGACAGACACCAAAGATTTTCAACACAACCTAAAGCAGAAGTACAGAGACTCGTAAGACCTCAACAATAAAGCACCCTTAATACTCACCCACCATGACTCAGGGAACTGAGCGGAAGAGGGGGCGGAAAGATTGTAAGAGCCACGGTGGGGGAGAACTCCCAGAGACATTGCCCCCCCTCAGTAACATCACACTAAGGAGGGTGGAACCAGGCTGGCTCCTAGGATATCCATAATCCCCTACCCCCATGGACTGATCCAGACTGCCCACAGAGGAGGATATCCAGCTGATTGGGGATAGGGAAGAGGGGCATTGGGGAAATGGGGATAACAACTCATTATTTGTTCATTAAATTTATCTAATTATGGATAATAAAAAAGAGCATTATTTTAAATGAGGGCTAGGGAGATGACTCACTGGGTAGAATGATGTCGCAAGTAAACCAGAGAGTTGGAAGAAAAGTGGAGAGCACCTGATAAGTAGCCCCACCACTACCACACACTACTCTTTTTACCCTTTCCTCCCTCCCCTTCTCTCCCTTCCCTTCCCTTCCTTCCTCTCCCAGGCTGACCTGGAATTCACTATGTATTCTCAGGCTGGTCTCAAACTCACAGCAATCTTCCTACCTCTGCCTCCCAAGGGCTGGGATTAAAAGTGTGCACCACCATGCCTGGCCCGTGCACTACTCTTTTTTCTAACTACACAGATCTTGAAAAAGCCATTGCCTCCAGAGCCAACAGCAGCACCAGTCTCCTCCAATGAGCTGAAAAAGGTCGTGGCCCTTTATGATTACATGCCGATGAATGCAAATGACCTACAGCTGAGAAAGGGTGAGGAATATTTTATCCTGGAGGAGAGCAACTTGCCATGGTGGCGAGCACGAGATAAAAACGGGTGAGTGCTCGCAGCCCTTCCTGAGCTTCTGCCTGCCCACTTTGCATGCGTGCCAAATGCTGCAAGGCGATTCCCTGTTCAGTGTCTGGATCAGAGACTATTCTTCCCACACCTAACTGAATGCATTCTCCCTCCAAGTACTTCCCAGTATCCAGCTCTAGGTGTGGATTCTGTCACCTCTCAAACCTCTGTTGTGATGCACACATAATGAACGGTAATAAGGTTCATCCTTCACTAGCCTAACCATGCAGCAGAGAGAAGGTTTTCTTTGAGGGAAAGCCATGATAGATAGATAGATAGATAGATAGATAGATAGATAGATAGATAGATAGATAGATGGAAGGGAGAAAGAAGGAAGGAAGGAAGGAAGGAAGGAAGGAAGGAAGGAAGGAAGGAAGGAAGGAAGGAAGGAAGGAAGGAAGGAATTAAGGAAGGACATAAGGAGAGTTTTGTTCAGGGTTGTGGGCATATGAATCTGTCTCCCTAAGGAATAGAAAGCTCTACATGATCTTCTATATTGTCTCCACTCCAGGCAAGAGGGCTACATCCCTAGTAACTATGTCACTGAAGCAGAAGACTCCATTGAAATGTATGAGTGAGTATGCTTATGTTCTCACTGCACAATCTTCCAAGAGGAACAAAATACAGTACAAAGTTTTATACTTTCTTTTTTATAATTTATGTATGTGTGTATATATGTCATTTGGTGTGTGTATGTTCCATAGTACCCCTGTAGAGGTCAGAGGACAACTTCAAAGTGTCCCTCCTCTTGTCCAACTTCTTTGAGAAAGGGTTTCTTATTAAAAAATATTTGCAAGGAGACGGTGGAGAGAGGGAATGAGAGATAATAGGTACACTAGGGCCTCTAGCCACTGCAAACAAACTTCAGACACACATGCCACTTTGTGCATCGGGCTTTATGTGGCTACTGGGAAATTGAACCCAAGCTGACAGGCTTTGCAAGCAAGGGTCTTAACAGCCGAGCCCTCTTTGTTTTTACCACAGCATACATCAGACTAGCTTGCCCAGGAGCTTCCAGATTCCACTGGCTCCATCTCCCATTGCTGTAGGCGCATCAAAATCACAGATGCTTATGACACTTTGCATCAGGCTTTATGTGGGTGCTGGGAGAATTGAAATTGTTGGCAGGCTTATAAGTAAGCACCTTTAAGAATTGAGCCACCTTCCCAGCTTCCATTTTATACTTCTAACAAGCTTTTAAAACAAATTTCAGGGCTGGAGAGATCCTCAGTGGTTAAGGGACATGCTGGCAAAGCCCAACAACACAGTTTTGATTCCCCAGTACCCATGTAAAGCCAGATGCACAAAGTAGCTCATGCTGGAGTTCATTTACAGTGGCTAGAGGCCCTGGAATTCTTGCTCTCTCGCTCTCTCTCTGTACTTGCAGAAAAATAAAATAAAAATATCAAAATACATATTAAAATTAACAGCACTTGTGTCAAATGATGTCACCATGCCAAGTTAGCGTCTATATCTTATTGTGACCCTCAAACCCTCTTCTGAGTGCTGGAGAGGGTTCCATGCTCCCAAATCCAAGAAGAATTGAGAACCTCATGGAAAACATTTCAAAGTATAAAAGCACCAAACTTGAAACAATCAATATCCTTTTATCCATCATCATTGAAGTAGATTGTTGTTCAGCTACTCAGTCTCTAATCTCTTCTCTTAAACCTTTATTTTTGTTTGCACCCACTCATCCCCATTTGCAAAAGTCTTTAATGACTACCTAGACTTAGAAAAAGAGATGCCATGTGCTGGGTGTATGATAGTACATTGATAGTGTTCAAATGAATTGATAAAATCATACATATGATGAGCCGTGGGGGGGTGTGTGCTGTAAACTCCAGGACACTTAGACATGGCCTAGTAGGCACTCAAGTCCTTTCCTTTCCCAGGTGGTATTCCAAACATATGACTCGGAGTCAAGCTGAGCAGCTACTAAAGCAAGAGGTGAGTACAACCCAGGAGTGGTCGCTCAAACTTACAAGCCCTGTGCTCGGGAGACTGAGGCAGGCTTTCCTCATCATGAGTTTGAGGACAGCTTGGGCTAAAAAACGAGCTCCAGGTCAGCCTGAAATACAATAAGACTCTGCCTCCAAATACAAAAGAGAATAAAATAATAGGTGAGTTCAGGCCACAAGCAAAGGACATTCTCTGTGTGTGCACAAGAACCGAAGGCTGCTTTCATCTGGGGTCCTAATTCCACTTTTTAGGATACTAAAAGCAAGGAAGCTGCATCTCAAGCCAGGGCCTTGATTGTAAAATCCGGGGAGCAGTGTTCTAGAGAGGCAAGCATGAACACAATTTCCTCCTATAGGCTGATTCTTTTCTGTTTCAGGGGAAAGAAGGAGGTTTCATTGTCAGAGATTCCAGCAAAGCTGGACGATACACTGTGTCTGTGTTTGCTAAATCCACAGGGTGAGTGTTAACTGCTACAAGGCCACAGGGGCAAAGGACAGGCATGTCCTCCCGACAGCTCCCTGATGGCTTGCACCCCCCAATACACACATTTCCTTAAACTCAAAACTCATCATATTTTGTGTTTTGCGTCCTGAACACCCTTGTTCCCAGGTGACTAACTAAACATCCATTTCTTCAGGGACCCTCAAGGCGTGATACGCCATTATGTTGTGTGTTCCACACCTCAGAGCCAGTACTATCTGGCCGAGAAGCACCTTTTCAGCACGATCCCTGAGCTCATTAACTACCATCAACATAACTCCGCAGGTGAGTACCAGAGACAGCTGAGAAGGCTTTTACAACTACCAGGAAAAGCAATTCAAGACAAAAATATGAGATGAAGAATGGCCTGATAGGTAAGTGTGGATTAGCTATGAAAGCAAACCCCTGTGATGGTGCGTAGAGGTCTAGTCAAGAGTTGTACAAACCTTACACCCAATTGGAACAGGCTTCTTTTTTTAATGTAGTGTTGGAACTCGAACCCAGGGCATCACACATGTTACGCAAGTGTTCCACCACTGAGCTATATCCTCAGATCTTTTTTGTTACTTTTTATTTTGATACAAGGTCTTGCTGCATTACTCACTTTGGCCTTGAACATGCTCTTTAGCCCCAGCTGTGTTTGAACTCCTGACTCTCCTGCCTTGGTCTCCTCAGTAGCAGGCCCAGTAAGACTGACTTCTTATTTGGCTCTTGATGCTCAATGCTGCGGAAAGATAATGAAGATGCTAGTGACCATTGAACCCGAAAGTACTTGTTAGCAATTAGTCATGTCCCTGCTGTACATCCAGCAGCTAACTTAGTTTGAGAAATGAGCCCAGGAAAATGCTGAGCTGAGGCACTCATCTTGAGTGAATGCTCAGGTTAGAAAGCACTCTAAGTACACACTAAGTGAACTTTAAAAACTGGGTGATTGGTGAGGGCAAAAACACACAGGGAAAACTTCAATAAGAACGTATGATGTGAGATAAGCCTAGTCTGTGAGGTTATTCTGTAATGAATATATTTATTTTCTTTTGTTTTTAATTTTTGATTTTTTTATTTTCTTTCAAGATCGGATCTTGCTATCTTGCTCTGTAGTCCTAGCTGTCCTTGGAGTCCTTATGTAGCCCAGGCTGACCTTAAACTTATAGCAATCCTCTTACCTTAGCTTCCTGAATGTTGGAATTACAGGTATAAACCCCAGGCCAAGCTATAGGTAGTATATTACAGTTAGTATTTTCTCTTTTTCTCTCTGAAAACTTTTGTAGGGGAGAAACTTCAAGAAAAATGTGAGTTCTTGAAGATTTCTGGGATTCAAAATAAACGAGAAAGATGCATGCTAGAAGTATTGGACAATAAGTGATTATATGGAAGGAATCCCATCCCCATGCTGTGCTGAAAGTGGTTTCTGTGTTTCAGGACTCATATCCAGACTGAAATATCCAGTGTCTCAACAAAACAACAATGCGCCTTCTACTGCAGGCCTGGGCTATGGTAACTGCTTATTCCTCTGGGGTTGGGTAGACTGACAAGGATGACCTTTGTAGACATTACCTTACATAGTGTTCCTATAATATACTTTTCTGCACTAGTTGCTCCCAGGAAGGTCAAGACAGAGCCTAGCAAGTTAATAAATTATTTCCTCCACCCACTGGCTCCTACTGGGACTGCAAAAACATAGATTCATACAGGAATTTTTTTGAGGCTTTTTAATTTTAATTTAATTTTATTTTTTTTAGTATTCCTGAGAATTCACCCTTTACTTCTTTTTCTACTTTTATCCCAGTAGAGATTCTTATTTATTACAGGAATTGTACATAAATGCCACCCTTGCAAAAAAAAAAAAAAAACTCACACCAAAACTTTGTTGGTAGGATCATGGGAAATTGATCCAAAGGACCTGACCTTCTTGAAGGAGCTTGGGACTGGACAATTTGGAGTAGTGAAGTATGGGAAATGGAGAGGCCAGTATGATGTGGCCATCAAGATGATCAGAGAAGGCTCCATGTCTGAGGATGAGTTCATTGAAGAGGCCAAAGTCATGATGTGAGTTAAAATCCAAACTCATCTCTCAATCCAGCTGTAGGAGGTGGATTACAGGCAGAGCATTTGGGATCAGGGCCTTTATGGGAGTCCTATCTGCTAAGGTAATCTTTTTGTAGATACCGTTTGAGAGCAATATTGAGCATGGACAGGCATCATCTCAGTAGCATTTGGATGTAGAATATGAGACTTTCAAAAGAAGGATGATTCTCATTTAACCTTAATCTTCTTTTAGCTCCAGGTTTGTTTCCTAGTCAAACTCCTGCTCACCACCACATATTTAGGCACTTTGGCAGTCTCTGGTAGGAAGGAGAAAAATCACCTTGTTATTAACTGATACTCCATCCTAGGGCAAGCCCTTTCTTCCCTGCTCCTTTATGACTAGTGTGCAGAGGCAAGTGAAGCAGACTAGTTCTTTGCCTCTCCTGTAGGAATCTTTCCCATGAGAAGCTGGTGCAGTTGTATGGTGTCTGCACCAAACAACGTCCCATCTTTATCATTACTGAGTACATGGCCAATGGCTGCCTCCTGAACTACTTGAGGGAGATGCGCCACTGCTTCCAGACTCAGCAGCTGCTGGAGATGTGCAAGGATGTCTGCGAAGCCATGGAGTACCTGGAATCCAAGCAGTTCCTTCACCGAGACCTGGTGGGCCCTCAGAAGGACTGGAAGGGATTGAGGGTGCGGGGCAGGGGTGAGCATAGATAGCAATATTATACACTCTTGAGGAGGGTTGCAGATACCAACATTCCAGTTTTCTCCATAAAACACTAGAAGCTAAGCGTCCCTCTGTCCCAGTGGTAAGTCTCCAGTGTCCATGGGAACTAAAACAGCCACTTACCATGCCTAACTGCCACCTATGAACAAACAGAGGCTATTCTAGACTTGGAGCAGAAGGGCAATCCTGTGCTTCCCAGTGGGACTGCTCCTGGTACAGAGCTACTTTTAGCTACATCAAAGTCACAAACCAGGGGCTGTGTATACATTTTGACCTGCATTGTTGTTGGTTTGTTTATGACATGTTCTCATGTATACCAGACTGGCTTCAAATTTGCTATGCAGCCAAAGATGACCTTGAATTTACGATCATCCTCTTGCCTCTACTTTCTAAGGGCAAGATCATAGACATTTGCCTCCATACCTGATCTATGATATGCTGAAACTTGAACCCAGGGCCTTATACATGTTAGGCAAGCCCTCAACTAAATGAGCTACATCCACACACCCCACTTGTCTTTTTTAAAAACTTTATAAAGGATAACAAACACCTCAAAGGAAATATTTTACAATTTTTTAAACAAATGTACTTTCTAGCTGCTATTGAAAATGTATACATCTGAGAACACAGGGACTATTTTCTCACAAGCCTCACTATCAGGCACCTGGAGCTAAGAAGCAGCTGGCTCCTTTAGGTCAGGTCTGTGTGGTCCAGTTCTTAGAGTCTCCCCACTTCACCTTTCCTTGCCTGCTTAGCTCCTTGAAGCAACAGTTTGTGCCTCTCTTACTTTCAGACAGATAAAGGCTCAAATTACCCCATTCCCACTGTCAGAAAACAAAATAAATTGGCCTTCATTTTTTTTTCTTAATTCTCTCAATATTTCAGTGAAGTGGAATTACCCATGTAAATGAAATTGTCCTGCATGCCCTCAATGCTTTATTTCCAATTACCTAGCAAGTTGCTTTCCATGTGATAGAAATACATCAAAAATTCTCAGTTGTAGTTGGGCTTGGTTCACATCTGTAGTTGCAGTACTTAGCATGCTAAAACATGCGTATTGCCATAAGGTTGAAGCCGGCCTGATCTACACAGTGAATCCCAGGCTAGCCTGAGCTATGGAGTGAGACAGTCATGAAAAAATTTCTCAGTAGTATTAACAAACTTCCTACTAGGTGGGACACAACCAGACTTCCCTTGGTTTCATTTCACTGCTAGCATGAAGTGTTGTACCACTGACCCATGTGCCAGGGATGAGGGCTCATGGTATCTCTTGTATGACAGGCAGCTCGAAACTGTTTGGTAAATGATCAAGGAGTTGTGAAAGTGTCTGACTTCGGCCTGTCTAGGTGAGTATGCCTTTTTCAGTTTCTTATTTAATTATTTTGGAGACATGATCCTGTTATATAGCCCATGATGGTCTCAAAACTTGTGATTCTCTGCCTCAGCCTCCCCAGTGCTGGGATTGCATGCATGTACACATGGGAGTGTGTTGTAATTTTAATCCTCCTTTATGCTTTTCTTGTTCTCATTCTAGTGTCTCCTACCATTTTCATATTCCTTTTCTTGTTCTGATTATTGCGGTCATTTCTTTCATCCTTTTATTTCTTAAGTTTTTAAGTTTTTTTTTTTTTTTGACAGTGTCTCACTCTATAGGCCTGGCTGGCCTGTAACTCAATATGTATATCCCAGGCTGGCATCAGACTCCTGGCACTCCTGCCTCAACATTGTGCCTCAGCTTTCTGGGTCATGGGATTGCGAGCCTGAGCCCATACTGCGGACTTATAATTTTTGCTTTATTATTTGTTAGGTCGAAACTCAGGCAACACCTCGCCCCCCCCCCCCACCTCAAAAGAAGTTTTAACACCAAAGCCTGCCTCCTAAACAGGAGATAAAATGCCCTACCTGCTGTGTCTCTTTCTGGTGGAAGAGGACACCCCTTCCCTTTCCAGGCCACCTGGGCCCTTTCCCCAACCTGCATTCCCCTTAAATTCTTGACCTGACCTTCCAATATGCTCTTTCCGCATTTAGGAGATAGCCTGCAGCTTGGGGTCCCTTTCCCCTGATTAAAGCCTTTTCTTTCAGAGTGGTCTCTCGTAGTGGTCATTTTCAATCTAACATAATTATATCCCTCTCACCTCTTTTCTCCCTTTCTCTCTGCTCCTCCTCCTCGTACCTATTTCCCCAATATCCAATTTTTATTATTTTTCCCAAAGCAGAGTCTCAGTATATCCCAGGCTGACATGGAACTCACTCTATCATCCCAAACTGGCCTTGAATTCACAGCGATCCTCCCACCTCTGCCTCCAGAGAGCTGGGATTAAAAGAGTACGCCACCACACCCAACTTCTACAATATTTTATTTTGATTTGTTAATCCTGCTGACTTTCTTAATTTAAACCCCATTGGCAACTGCAGAATAAAAGGGAGAGAAATGAAAGAAGGATCAAGAAGAATTTGGAAAAGAATAATTTATTAGCTATTTCTATTTATCTATCTTATAACCATATTGGAAATCAGGAAAGCTAAATCAGAAACAAAACCAGGATCTGGGTCTGATTGATGGTGCAGGCCTGTAATCCCAGCTACTTGGGAAGCTGAGGTAAAATGGTCAAAAGTTCATGGCCTGCCTAGGCTACATAGAGAGTGAGTTCAAGGCTAGTCTGGACAATTTAGTGGGACCCTATCTCAAAATTAAAAACATCAAAAGGGGCTAAGGATATAGCTTAGTGATAGGGTGCTTGCCTACAATGTGCAAGGCCCTGGTTTCAGTGCCCAGTAAGGCAAGTAAATAAATAATTTTAAACATAAAAGAAATAAAAACAGGAGCCAGGCATTGTGGTCCACTCTTTTAATCCCAGCACTCGGGAAGTAGAGGTAGGAGGATCACCATGATGAGTTCAAGCCACCCTGAGACTACACAGTGAATTCCAGGTCAGTCTGGGCTAGAGAGTGAGACCCTATCTTGGAAAAAAAAAGAAACAGGGATTTTCTTAAAAATATCATTTATAGAAAACACTGACTGACCAGCAGAGACTTTTAGGGAAAGCCTGTACGCATGTATTTCTGCAGCTATTATGGATGAGTATGCCAAACAGACAGACGCAAGATGTGAATATCAAGCTGTCCAAATACTAATGGTAATAAATTTTAAATCCCTTGTAGGTACGTCCTAGATGATGAATACACCAGCTCTGTAGGCTCCAAATTTCCAGTCCGGTGGTCTCCACCAGAAGTCTTTATGTATAGCAAGTTTAGCAGCAAATCTGACATTTGGGCTTTTGGTAAGTAGATATAATGGGAAAAGTCAACTTTTTAGCCTGCATAGAGATTGGTCTTCCTTCCATTCATCTAATCCTTAGGGGATGTTTAGTATGTGTCAAGAACCTCAGGGGTTTCTGAGGACAAGCACAGTAAACTGGACAAGATCCCTACTTTCTTAGAATGTATATTGAGAGAAACAATTCATTCAGTATTCAACAGCTTCTGAATGCTAATCATGTACTGGGCTGTGTGCCAGACCCTATAACTACCAAAACAAATAAGATGCTGTCTCTCTTCTAGAGTAGCTAATGGTCTAGTGCAACTGTGACAGCCTTCCATATAGTCAATACTGTCGTAGAAGTCTGGACAAAATGCCAAATGTTCAGAGGGGGAATCAGCTGATTCTAACCTTTGAGGTTAATCTGGGAGGATTAGGACTCCTAATGCCAAAAGATGAAAACTGACTTAATACACTTTTTCACCTTCTAGGGGTTTTAATGTGGGAAATTTACTCCCTGGGGAAGATGCCTTATGAGAGGTTTACTAACAGTGAGACTGCTGAACACATTGCCCAAGGCCTACGTCTCTACAGGCCCCATTTGGCTTCAGAGAGGGTGTATACCATCATGTATAGCTGCTGGCATGAGGTAAGTGTTTTATTGTTCCTTCTCAAATTATTTTCTTTATTTCTCACTTAGCTGGCCATTCACCACTGTCCATGACCACATGTCAGCTGAGCAGAGACTGACAGACGCACAAAATCTGATTCTGGCCTGCACTCCAGGTCTTCAAGGTCCAAGCCAGCCAAGCAGTCAGTGGCTTTGAAATGTCAAGCTCTTTATTCACTTAGCTTTGGGTCCATATAAACAGTATCTGAAACCTAACAAAATTTTATCACTGCTTGGAGGATTTCTTTCTGCCACCCAGTTCAGTATGCTTGCTAGCTAACCATTTTCACTCCTAGCTCCAAAATAAGGATATATTGGGCACAATCATGAAGTGAACTTGTTTTCATTTTAATCAGTTTCAGTTTAATTTGCAAACTGTCTTATCACACTAATGTCCTGATTTACTAAAGATGAAAAGTGCATGAGGACTTCATGGAGAGCTGCTATTTCACTTTTCTTTGTATGTGAGTAACCAAGAGGATATGCTTAGCTTCAAATAAACGTCATTTCTCCTATAAAGATTAAAAGAGGGTATGCTGCTAGGTATTTAGTATCTACTTAACTCAATACTTTGCTATTGAATATCCTGGTGGATTCTAGCAACCGTAATACTTTCTTTTTGGTTTTAGAAAGCAGAGGAACGTCCCACCTTCAAAATTCTCTTGAGCAACATTCTAGATGTTGTGGATGAAGAATCCTGAGTTGGCTAATAAGCTTTTTGGATCTACTCCTCTCCACAAGCCCCAAATCCACTTTTGTTTTTTCCTGAGGAAATACCAGGCTTCTGGGCTCTGGAGCTTTTGTGCTCTTACTGAATACATAAAGGCCCTTACAAATCTAGGAATGCTTCTCTTACTTCACATGTTGGAATAATGCTTCTGAGCAAAAGCCAAGGAATTTCAGTGCCTGGTACTGCTTCTAACCCCCATGACAGAAAATTTCCCAAATTATTATGGCAGACTGAATTTGTGATGGGAACGTTTTTGGAGAAGGAGGGGTGTAAATAGCTCCACAGGTGTCCAAAAGCTCTTTCAATAGGCATTTAGAGCTTGGGGGGGGGGTTTACAGTGTTTAATTTGGCAAGAATGAAAAGGCATCACTAAAATGGAAGAGGGGGTTGGAGACAATAAAATTATTGCCAAGAGTGAAGGTGTCTCAGCTGTCCCAGTTAATCACGCAGCTCTCCTAGAGCATCCTACCTCAGTATTGCAGAAAACTGATGTGTGGCATTGGCTGGGCACATTCTGAATTCACAGACCTTACACGATGTCTGGTACACAGTAGGCATATATGTCCTTGTAATTAATCTTACAGAGCCTCATCTCCCCACATTAAGAAAGGAAAACATTCAAGAACAAGAACCGGGACCCAGAGCGACCCTACCCCAGAATAGTTAAGGCTGAGCACAAGCCAGCAGCTAGGAAAGCGCGGACCAATTTGGAAGCGGGCAGGGTGGAGCAGTTAGGGCCGCCCTAACAGATCACGTGGTGCGAAGGAAGGTTCTTTTCTCCTTCCTTTCTTTCTTTGGAAACCCAGCCCGGAGCGCATGGGGTGGGGCGGGGCGGGGCGGGGAGTCGATCGCCAATCGATCGGAGGTCACTGCCTAGGAGGTGGCCGAGGTGGCCGAGCTGGCCGGGCGACAGCCTCGCGCCGACGCAGTGAGCTCACGGGGCGGTCCCCGAGGAGGCCGCGGGTTGTGGTTCCGGTTCCGTAGCGGAGACACGTGAAGGTCGGTGAATCGTGCGGAGCTCAACTCGGCACGCGTGGTCGCACTGGGATGAATTCCTCCTCGTCCTCCTCCGCGGCGGGTTTGGGCTCTGTGGACCCACAGCTACAGCATTTCATAGAGGTGGAGACGCAGAAGCAGCGCTTCCAGCAGCTGGTGCACCAGATGACGGAACTTTGCTGGGTGAGGAGCCCGGGGTTGGGATCTGGACACCGTGGCCACTTTTTGTCCTTGCCCCACTGGACTAGTCTCCAGGACGTTGTAGGATCGGGAGAGGGTGGATCTGGCGGCCATTGGGTTTCTGTCGCTCACCTAGGCCGAGCCGGAAGGGACATGGGTGACGCTTCTCAGGGGGACGCTTGATACTGAGGACTAGAGAATCCCACACTTAACCAGCACTTCTCTGGCACTTGAGGCGGAAGCTGCTTAGTGCTGGTCACCGACAATGATCGGAGTTCCCTGTACTGGCATTTTATTTTGAGGAGCTGGAATCTCAGAGTCTGTGAATCTGTTATTGCTGAACTCCCTGGGATTTGCCTAGATAATCCCGTTCTCACCCCGACTGGTGAAAAAATGAGCACCTGAACCATAAGCATAAAAGTGGCGTAATCTTGTCCAATTTACACATTGATTTGCTTTCTTGGGTTATTGTGTAATATTAAGTCATTTAGGGTCTGAAGGTTGAGAAATTGTCTACTGTGAGGGGACTTTGGCAAAGGGGCGGAAGTTTATAGCTGAGATCAAAGTGTTCCTGTTGACAAAGACACTTTACTGTTCTGCCTTCACATATAAACTTAAAGAATTTACAGGCCGTGGAGAATATACGTTAGAGTTGGAGAATCTGTGGCTTGTGTATAAAACTGAATTCTGAACGAAATTCATCCAACAGCATTGAACTACAGGCATTAGTTTCCATTATCCTTTTCCTGTAAATTTATGGTATTGCTGAATTGTGAACCTTCAATGTTTGCAAAAATCTGGGCGTGGTGGCGCATGCCTTCAATCCCAACACAGAGGCAGATGTAGGAGGATTGCAGTGAGTTCAAGGCCACCCTGAGACTACATAGTGAATTCCAGGTCAGCCTGGGCTAGAGTGAGACCCTACCTTGAAAAACCAAAAAAAAAAAAAAAAAAAAGTTTACTTAATTCTGGTTGGCCTTGGACTAGAGTGCTTTGATTTTTTTTGAAACAAGTTCTCTGGTAGCCCAGGCTACATGAAGATAACCTTGAACTCAAGATCTTCCTGCTACTTCAAGTGCTGGGATTACACTCATGTGCCACCACACCAAGTTTTCTTATTCTTTTAAAAAAATTTATTGATAGTTTCCATAATCACAGACCATAAACCATTATGATTCCCTTCCTCATATCTCTTCCCCCTCTCAGTTAGTCTCTGTTTTGTTTAGGTGTCATCTTTTCCTCCCATATGTATAGGTATTATCAGGCACTGTGAAGTCATGAAGAAAAGGCCATTTTGTGTCTGGAAGTTTGTTGTAAGCAGTCCTAGCCTTCCTTTGTCTCTTACAATCTTTCCACCACCTCTTCCACAATAGACCCTGAGCATTGGGAAGTGTGGTAGAAATGTCCCAGTGCTGAACACTCCGCTGTCTTTTTTTTTTTCTCAGCACTGTGCTGTCTTTCCTGTCATCTGAAAAACGGAAACTTCTCTAGCCAAAACAGAGAGTTGCATTATTATAAGGGTATGCTCATTTATTTTTAAAAAGTGCTTTTAAGGCAGTTTGGTGGGCATAATATGTGTATTTAGTTAGATTTTTTTTAATCTTTGATTTGTAACATTTGGGCCTTGAGGGAGTGTGGTTAAGGACTGCTTTAAAGAATCTTTCCGCCTCTTTTTTTTTTTAAAGAAAAACTTTTCAATTCCTCCTAACAGGATTAAAAATTCCATGAGTAGCCCAGCTGTCACCCACTTTTAATCTCAGCACTCTGTACACAGAGGCAGGATCACTGAGTTTGAGGCCAGCCTGGGACTACAAAGTGAGTTCCAGGTCAACCTGGGATAAAATGAGATCCTACCTTGAAAACAAACAAAAAAGTCCCATGGGTTATTTAGCATAGTAGCACTCACACAGGTTTCTATTTCTAATACTTGGGAGGCAGGGGCAGGAGGATCATGAGTTCCAAGCCAGCTTGGGCTATATAAAGCAAGACCCTGTTTCAAAAACAAAATGAACTTCTAGCTTAAGTACACAAGGTTACAGAATTATCAGTTATAGATTTTTCTTCATTGATAGGTTTTAGGATACCTAACTGTAATGATTTCTCCTTTAATCATTTTATTTTACAGTTAATTTAAAGGTTCTTAATGCAATCAACATTATGGAGTGACAAATTCAGTAAACTTTTTCATTTGTATTGAGTTCTTTTTCTTGTCCTGCAATATCTCAGCTCTACCATTTCTGACCATATGACTTTAGGCAAAGGATCTCTGTGTCACAGCTTCCCTTTGTAAAATGAGACTTGATAATACTACGAATTCCACAGGATTATGAAAAAATATAACAAGGAACCTCCAAAAATTACTTGATATTTACTAAAGTGCTAAATACACATTTTTGTAGTTAATTTTTTAGCTTAGCATACAAAGTTCATCATGACATGGTCATACATATGTGCTATTGTTCCTCTGTCCCCAGCTGGTACCCCTTCTACTTCCTTCCTTCCTTCCTTCCTTCCTTCCTTCCTTCCTTCCTTCCTTCCTTCCTTCCTTCTTTCTTTTCTTTTCTTTCTTTCTTTCTTAAATTTTTTTTCATTGTTTTTTTTGAGGTAGGGTCCCGGGCAATCCTCCTACCTCTGCCTCCTGAGTGCTGGGATTAAAGGCATGTGCCACCACGCCCGGCGCCTTCTGCTTTTTATCACTTGTATTTTATTCCCTTCTGTTTCCAACTCCCTTGCTATCTCATCCTCCCCATTCTGGTTTTGTGACCACCCACCCCAATACATGCAAATACACATATATAAGAGATAAGAGAAAACTCGGGGTCCAAATGAAATATTAACATACTAGATCCTTTGTTTGTATGAAGTTATGTCTGTAAGCAGAGGAAGTTCTCCCAACCCATCTGCTTTTGTTTTCAAGTTCCTTTTGTGATTCTGTGTCTTGTCCTGAACAGGAGAAGTGCATGGACAAGCCTGGGCCAAAATTGGACAGTCGGGCTGAGGCCTGTTTTGTGAACTGTGTTGAGCGCTTCATTGATACAAGCCAATTCATCTTGAATCGACTGGAACAGGCCCAGAAATCCAAACCAGTCTTCTCAGAGAGCCTTTCTGACTGATCTTAGCATTACCTCTTTGGAAAAGTAGCTCAAGAAATGAAGAGCTGTTGATGGAGATTGAAGAAATGGCTATGGGGGGATTGGCTCCCAATTTCTGTCACTCTTGGGACATCTCATCATCTGAGAATGGACAAAGACCAAGTTTGTGTAGGGGGGGTTGAGGATTGTATGTGTATTTGCTTGTGTTTTTAATGCTAATCATGGGAAAAAATTGACAGATGAATGGAAAATTCTGAGATGTATGTGGGGCTATGCTTTTCTTAAGGTCCCCTTAACTGCTTTGTATAATTTTGATAGTGGAAATGCTTTCTGTAATTTGATAGTGGGACCACATAGATAAATCTATTTGTATAAATGAATTTCAGATTTTTAGGGAGAACTTTGTGTCAGAAAAGGTAACAATGGGAGGATAACTTGGCTCTTAACTGTGGACCATCTTATCTGTTGTTTGGCTATCAGTGCTGCAGATAGCTTTCTAGGTCATCTTTCTCCCATACACTATGATTTACTTAAATATCTATTTTAAAATACGGTCTCAAGTTTGAACAGGCAGCCCGAGAATGTAGAGGCCTTTAGTTAATAAAGGAATCTAATCCATGGAACATAATTCTCATTACCAGACTGCCACAAAAGATGTTAACTTATTTCGTGTATCAGGATACAAAACAATCACAGATGTGCCTAAAAAATTCATCAAGATTTAGGCCAGTCAAAAACAGCAGTTTCAGGTAGATGTGCATGCCTGATGTTAATGATTACAAATTCCATTAACTGCATTCTTTTGATTACTGAAATAAAAACTACCAGATTCATCTCTGAAGGAGGGGATTTCTATTTTTTTTATATGCAGCCCAAAGATTTTGTTTGGGCTCTTTTTAAGGCTGAAATGTCTGGGAATCAAACCGAGTGCCTCATACGTACTAGTGAATATTTTTGTTATTCTTGGTGTGTGTGTGTGTGTGTTATGTGACTGTGGGGATGTGTGTGGAGGTCAGAGGACAACTTTTGGGTGCTGGTCCTTGTCTTCCACCTCCATTGACCAGGCATGCTGGAATTACAGAAGCCCACCACAGCTTTCAGCTTTTTGTTCTTTAATGTGGGGGTGTGGGGGTCTGACCTAAGATATTTGTGCTTGAGAGGCAAGTAGCTATCCATACCTTCCAAAATTATAGACAAACCATTGATTCCTTCTCCACCCTCCCTCATATCTCCTCTCCCTCTCATTAGTGTCTATTTTATTTTGGTGTAGGTATTATCAGGCACTGTGAAGTCATGAGCAAAACACCATTTTTGCCTGGAAGTTTGCATTGTAAACAGTCCTATCCTTCCTTTGGCTCTTAAAATCTTTCCTCCACCTCTTCCACAATAGACCCTGAGCCTCAGGAAGTGTGATAGAGGTGTCCCAGTGCTGAACACTCCACTGTCACTTCTCACTTCTCAGCTCTATGGTGTCTTTTGAGTTATCCCAGTGGCCACTTCTCTAGACAAAAGTGAGAGTAGCATTATTATATGGTTATGATCATTTATGAAAAGTGCTTATAAAGCAGTTTGGTGGGTGTAATATATGTATTTAGCCAGACAACAGCAGGCATTACTCTCTAGGGTTCACGACCTCCCCTGTCATAGGCTTTTGACTAGCTCTTCAGTACCAGGCATGTATTCCCTTCTGTTGAGCAGGCCTCCAGTCCAATTAGCAGTTAGTTTCCCCACAATAGACATGCCACTACTGCACCAGTGGGCACATTTGGCCTGGCTGGCCAGTCTTAAGGCTTGCAATGTCCACTGCTGTTCATGACTGTTAAGGACTTCTCTCTTCCATAGGGCTGTATGCAGCCATAGCCTTTTCCAGCTTTCTTTCAGCAGATTAACAGGGAGGAGGTTTCCATCTCGGCTCCAGCTTGATTTCTCAGTGACCTGCAGCCCGAGCATATTTGGTCTTCAGCAATAGGGTCTTACCATCTCATTCTGGTGGGCAACCAAGAGCATTTGCAATAGCCTGTAGTGTTTTGGGGCCACAGGAATGACAGGCAAGTACTTTCTCTACTGTGCCAGCTCCCCGGCATCACCTTTCTTTTGAGGCAGGGTCTTGCTATGTAGTTCAGGCTGCCTGTATGAGATACATAGTAGCAACAAGATTTGTTAGAGGCCTGAACTGGATGGAGGCATGGGGAGAGGTCCTACTGGTGCAGCAGGAGGTGCACATAGGCCAGGAAGGGTAATGTATCCAGGAACCGCAGGCCTCACTGTGCCTGCCATTTTCAATTTTCAGAGTCTGCTTATATGCACAACTGCTTATATCTGATCCTTGGCACTCAGCATCTTGGAGCGAAATAAAACTGGCCTGTTGGGAATATTTTGGAAGCGTTACAGATTGGTAAAAGAAAGTAAGACCCTGTCTCGGGGCCGGGGGTGGGGTGGGAAAGGACGACTCAGGGACTGGGGAAATAATCTGAGCAGTTAAAGGTGCTTGCTTGTAAAGCCTGCTGGCACAGGGTTCAATTCCCCAGTACTGACATAAAGCCAGATACACAAAGTGGCACATGCCTGTGGAGTTTCTTTGAAGTGGCAGGAAGCCCTGCTGTGCCCATGTACTTTCTCTCTCTCTCTCTCTCTCTCTCTCTCTCTCTCTCTCTCTCTCTCTCTCTCTCTCTCTCTCTCTCTCTCTCTCTCTCTCCTCTTTCTCTATTTCCAAAAATTTTTTTCTGGGTAGGGTCTCACTTTAGCCCTGCCTAATGTAGAATTTATTCTGTAATCCCAGTTTGGCCTTGAACTCATGGTGATCCTCCTACCTCTTTCTCCAGTGCTGGGATTAAAAGTGTACACCATAATGCCCAGCTGCAAATACTTAAAAAAATAACCTACATAAACTAAAAAATCTTAAATTTATTTGTAAAGAGAGAGGGAGAGAAAGAATGGGCATACCAGGATCTCTTGCCATTGCAAAGAAACTCTAGATTTCCAGATGCATTTGGCTTTACATGAGTACTAGGGAATTAAATCCAGACTGTCAATCTTTGGAAGCAAGGACCTGAGTTCAGATCTCCAATAGCCACATAAAATGCCAAGTGTGGCAGTGTACACAGAGGCAATGGAGTCAGGAGAATACCCAGAGCTTGCTGGCTAGTTAGCCTAGCTGAATTGGTGAATTCCAGGTTGAGAGACACAGATAAACAGAGAGACAGAGAGAGACCCTGTCTCAATTAAGTGGAGAAGGACTGAAGAATTAACTTGATGTTGACACCTGAAATCCACATGCACCCTCTGTTGGAGTTACCTTCATGTTGTTGGAAAAAAAAAACACATAACCAAAAGCAGCTGGTGGCAAGAAAGATTTTATTTTGGCTTACAGTCTACAGGGTAAATTTAATGATGGCAGGGAAAAGCATGGCATGAGCAGAGGCAGCACATCACCTCCTTGCCACTGCAGCTGGCAAAAAGCAACAAGAGTGAACTGAGCAAGAGTGTGCTAAACTCTGACAAGGGGTATCTGGTTGTAACACTCCAATGCCTGCACCTAGTGAAACATCTCCAACAAGGCTCCTGTTGAACCCACGAATGCAAAGAAAAGACCACAGACTCCAATGTAGGCCAAATTAAAGCAAGCTATATTTGTGCACACAGAACTGGCCAGTGGCTATCTCGCCCCTATGCAGGGCTCCGGAGAATAGCAACTGACAAAGGAAAAAGTGGGGCTTTTATTTCCCAAAACCTCGGAACATTTCCAACAAGAAATTTATCAAGCAGTAGTGCAATTAGGCAGGACTGTGGTAGGACTTTACAGAGGTGAGATAGTGCAGTCAGCTGTAAATTTCATGTGAGTCAAAATAACTAGATAACCTCTCCAAAGTAAGTAACTTTTAAGGCACGTTTACTATTTTTGCGTCTGTTTGCTCTTTCTATTTTTTAGGGCTGCATTACCCCTAGTATAAATTTTCTCTTGTCTTATCTTAGGGGGGGTGAAGTTTGGCTTTCTTGTAGTTAAATCTTTTACAACCTTTAGCCATTAACCTTTTTGCCCTGTTAGCAGTTTGTCCTCTGGATGGCCTGGGTCTTTATGGCCCAGGAAGAGTGGTAGCATAGTCAGGGTGGAGAGATTCGTGGGAGGGGTAGAGTATACTTAGAGAAATTCCAGGCCAGTTATGGTCAAATCAAACAGAACTCTGCTATAAAATAATTTCTAATTCCAGGATATCATTTCTGGTTCTTCATATTTCCCCCTTTTCCTATATGTTCCCTTCAAATCTTTGAAAGGGACTGTTGTTGGTGACATAACACAGAATTAAGTTGTTGTTCAATGAATCTGGATAAACAATTAATTACGCATGAACCAATAGCTAATAGAAGAAGGATACAGATTATAGGACCTAGTAAAGAACTCAGCCATGGGAACCAACTCCCTAGACCTGACCAAAAGTTATCATTTAAATTTTATATTAAGTAGATAATTTTAACCAGAATAGCAAACACCAGTGGGACTGATGGATATGCATTTTTCTTGGTATTTCACATTGAGTTCCTCAGGATTTTGTCGTGTGTAGCTGGAGTGACTAGAGCAGGTCTGAAGTCTCCTTGTCAGGGATCGGTGTCCTCTCAGATTTGACCTGGAGGGGATCTTCAGGTCCCTGATAACTTGTTAGTTATTTTAGATGGCTGAGGATGTTGTCTTCTTGGCTCTGGTATGACGAATTTATATCATTATTTGATACAGTGATGGACATGGGCCCAATTTTCTAGGGTGTGTGGGTTTCTGTGTGGGTTCCTTGTGTTTTTAATCTTAAGAGAACCTTATCAGTGGCAGAAGAATCTGGCTCACTTCTATAACTTAAAGTAAAGAGACATTTTTAAACAACTGGCGTTATCAGTTTTAGCCAGCATAAACATATAGAGTTAGGAATTATCTTTACATAATTATTTTTGTTGTAATAAAGCATAGCAAGGAGAGATTGGACTAATATAGATTAATAATTATTAGGTAAACATAACCAGTGAGGACAATTTCTGGATTTTACCCAAAGAATCTTAAGGCAGTGGCTGGATAAT
>PVHP010030361.1:15000-21745 GCA_004024765.1 Zapus hudsonius | reverse complement strand
CCTGAGACTACAGAGTGAATTCCAGGTCAGCCTGGACTAGAGCAAGACCCTACCTTGAAAAACCAAAAAAAAAAAAGAGTTTAGACTTGGTCAAAGCTAACGTTACAGGCACTTAAGGACAAAGCGTGTGACTGCCAGATGATGCTTGGCGTTAGGAGGAAAGCACTTGGGTTTAAACTGACATTTCCGGAAAGCTAGAACATTAATTGATGCTCAAAATGTGCTGCCTACCTCTATAATGGCTTTTAAGCACACTCTACCATGGTTTTCATACAACCCTGAGTGAGCTTAGTTATGAAGCCCTCAAACCCCTGCTCTCTCCGCAGAGCTCTTCTCTCCCCAGCGCATCACCTGTGCTCTCTTCTTGGGAGCCTTGAGGAAGTTTTCTTATATTTTAACCTTGCCCATACCAAATTCTTTCTATCTATCTTTCTTTCTTTTTCTTTCTCTCTCTTTCTCTCTCTTTCTCTCTCTCTTTTTCTCCCTTCCTTCCTTCCTTCCTTCCTTCCTTCCTTCCTTCCTTCCTTCCTTCCTTCCTTCCTTCCTTCCTTCCTTTCTTTCTTTCTTTCTTTCTTTCTTTTCCGAGGTAGGGTCTCACTCTAGCCCAGGCTGACCTGGAATTCACTATGTAGTCTCAGGGTGGCCTCAAGGAGGTGATCCTCCAACCTCTGCCTCCCGAGTGGTGGGATTAAAGCATGCATCACCATGCCCAGCTCAGATACTTTCTCTCAGATTTCAGCATACATCAAGCACCATCAGCCATTTTTCTCCTTTCATTTTTCTCCTCTTCCAGCTCCCTATCCTCCTCATGGTCACGTTCTGCAGCCTCTGCTTTTCCATCTCCTCCATCCACCCCCAGCAGACCTACAATTTACTCCAGGATTTCACGATTTCTGTCTCACCAAATTGATGGCATTTTCCTGTCCTCATCTCTCAACAGATTTCCACAAGTTGGGCATTCCTTAGTGTTCGTGGTGCCAGGCTTTCCTGGCTTCTCTAGCCATTCCTTTGTGGTTGTTGTTGTTTTGTTTTGTTGTTTCTAGGTAGGTCTCACTCTAGCCCAGCCTGATCTGCAACTCACTGTAGTCCCAGGCTGGTTTTGAACTCACAGTGCTCCTCCTACCTCTGCCTCCTGAGTGCCCACGCCTGGCTGTCTACCATTCCTTTTCTGGAGCCAGCGGCCAGGTGTGCCGGTGCACACTCAAGAGCTAAGGCAGGAAGATTTTAGGAATTTGAGGCCACCCACGGCAACACAGAAAGTTCTAGGTAGCTTGGGCTACTGCGTGAGACCTTGTCTCAACCCTTCCCCTTCCCCCCACCAAAAAGGTTCAGCTTGTGTTATGCAATAAGTTGCCAGCAAGCATTTGAAGTGTGACTAATTTGAACTGACACGTTATAAGTGTAAAACATCAACCAGAATCCAAAGAAAGGATGGTAAAACCCATGCCTTCAGCAACTTTTATATCAATTTTATGTTGAAATTATATTTTTGGATATATTGAGCTAAATGTGTTTCTTTTTATCATTTTAATGTAGCTACTAGAAAATCTGAACTTACTTTTATGGCTGCATAGATTCCTACCAGACAATGCCAGGTGATGTGATGATTCACAGATTAAAAACACACCAGAGGGCTGGGGAGATGGCTCAGCAGTTAAAGGCATTTGCTTTGAAAGCCTGAAGGTTGGGGTTCAATTCCCCAATACCGACTTAAAGCCAGATGCACAAAGGGGTGCATGTGTCTGGAATTTGTTTGCAGCAGCAAGAGCCCCTCCCCATAAATTAATAGAAACAAAAAAATTTATTTAAAATATGCACCAAGCCAGGTATGGTGGCGCACGCCTTTAATCCCAGCACTCGGGAGGCAGAGGTAGGAGGATCACCATGAGTTCAAGGCCACCCTGAGACTACATAGTGAATTCCAGGTCAGCCTGGGCTAGGGTGAGACCCTACCTCGAAAACCCAAAATAAATAAATAAATAAAATATGCACCAGTGTGAGGGGAATCAAGCAGTCTATATCATGTGTTCAGTGAAAGTACTTTTCTCCCAATAATTAAGTCCAATGGCCCTACATGGTTGTAAGTTTACTGTTTCCTCAAAGCTCTGCCCGCTAGATGGCTGCTGTATTCATAAAGACCCTGGGAATTTCCTTACTAGAAGAAATGCTCAGAGCTGTGCCTCCAGGATAACACGTCGGGAACAAGATATGGTTTGTCCTGTGGGCTTCAGAGCAGATGGTGTGATTCTGAGTAACAGACCCATGTCTGCGACACAGGTGATCGCTTACAGCTCAGTGGTGCAAAGCCAAAGGGCACCCATGAGTTCATTACATAATTCTTGGGAGCAGATATCTGCTCTGGGTTGGGGGGATGGTCAGAGGCGGACAGGCAGACAGGCTGTCATGACAATGTTTTCACAGTGCATGGGAGAAAGGCTGTTTGTGTGGAAAAATTCTCTCTCTCTCAACACTCTGGCCTAATACTGAATGACTTTGTTTTTAAGCTGCCTTAGCCTTGCTTTGTAAAGAAAAAGCCCAAGTATTCCTTCCCCGTAGGACAGTTATTTTTGGAGCAGAGGCTCTTAGCCTGATCTCTGTCTAAATCAATTCTGCTCCTGGTGAGCTAGCTTGCAGGCTGTGATGGCTCAGGCCTGTTGTCCTCGCCCAGTGGGGAGGCAGAGATATGGATGGGTCCACTGGAACCTCACTGCTCTGGTGTCCCACGAAGACTCCTTAGCATTCAGAACCCACTCGTGAGAGTGTGCCCCTGTAATAGGGGTGACCACATCCTGTGGGGTGTCATGCTTCCGGTCTTTGAAGTCATGGAAAATTCTTGCAGCATTCAAAGCCCACACTCCCAGCAGACTCCCTTCATCTCCTTATTTCAGGAATTTGCCCTTTTCTACTTATCACTTCATGGTATACTTGGGTCAAGATGACCCCTCCTGGCTTTTTTTTTTTTTTTAATTTAAGCCTTGTCAGGTCAGAGTCCTCAGGCCTAATCAAGCCATAGCTGTAGGATGTCTGGTAGAGCCACGGTGGGCAGAGGCCAGGACTTTGGGTCCCCAGAGCCTCTGGAAATGAGTCAGGACTGGAGATCAGAGTGTCCCCTCTGCAGCCTGCTCTGCGTCAGGCTGCTAAACAGGAGGAATCCTCTGGATGTTCTTCCAGTTTACAGAGAAGGAGTCTCTAGGAAAAGGGTGATGCCAGAAAAACCGAAACGCTTTCGCTTGAGCCAGGTCTGGCGGCTACGGAATGAGTTCCAACTCAGCCTGGGCTAGCGTTAGACCCTGCCTCAAAAAGACCCAAACAAGGGGCTGGAGAGATGGCTCAGTGGTCAAAGACACTTGCTTGCAAAGCCTGACGGCCTGGGTTCCATTCCCTAGCACTCATGTAAAGGCAGATGCATTATGTGGTGCATGCATCTGGAGTTCATTTGCAGTGGCAAGAGGCCCTGCTATGCCCATTCCCTCTCTCTCCCTCTCTCATAAGTAAATACATATTTTTAAGAGTCCAAACAAAAGCACAAAAAATGCTCTAGCTGTCAGCAACAAGCAAAACACCAAGTCATTATTACTCCCTTTCCTCAAAAGCTGGTGGTCGAATATTGGGGATACCAGGTGTGTGGAGAAAGGACCCCTGTCGAGATGGGGCAGGTGGGCGCAGCAGGTGTTGCTGGCCTGTGGACCCGAGTGACCTGTCAAGTGACCTGTCAGGTGTCAGTCTATACATAGCCAGCCAAAGCTTCTTAAGAGAAACCCTTTCTGCGGGGCCCAGTGCCTGCAAAGCGGTCGAGGCGGGGAAGCGCAGCCATGGTGGACATGGGCGGCCTGGACAACCTGATCGCCAACACGGCCTACCTGCAGGCCCGGGGCTCCCTGGACGGCCGCGATCCCGAGCTGCGGCGCCGGCGCCGGGGCCTGGCGCTGCCCGGCCTCCAGGCCTGCGCCGAGCTGCGCCGCGCGCTCGCCCCGCACTTCCCCAGCCTGTGCGAGCAGCAGCCGCTCGGCCGCCGCCTCTTCCGCGACTTCCTGGCCTCGGTGCCCGCGTACGGCCAGGCGGCCGCCTTCCTGGAGGAGGTGCGGAGCTGGGAGCTGGCCGAGCCGGGGCCCGACAAGGCCCGCGCGCTGCGGGAGCTGCTGGCCGCCGGCGCCCGCGCCCCCGAGCTGCCCTTCCTCGCGGCCCTGGCCACGCGGGACCCGGCCGCCGCCTCGGACGCCGAGCGCGAGGCCGTGGTGGCGCTGGCCAAGGCCGACACCCTGGCCTTCCTGCAGAGGCAGCCCTTCCAGGACTTCCTGGGCAGCCCCTTCTACGACCGGTTTCTGCAATGGAAGCTGCTGGAGATGCAGCCCGTCTCCGAGAAGTACTTCACCGAGTTCCGCGTGCTGGGCAAAGGCGGCTTTGGGGAGGTGAGTGCCCGTCCTGGCTGCGGGCAGGGGGAGAGTCTGGGGTGGGACGGATGTTTGGTCTCAAGGGAACTAATGTCATTACCACAGGGTTCGCTCTCCCCACCGCCTCGTCTTTCTGGTGGCCACGTGAAATAAAGCCAAGTGTGGCCTTGGCTCCAAACCTTGAGGATTGGGTCCACCCCAGGAACAGGCCCAAGTGCTCTTGACACTTTAGAGATCCATAGCTACACAGGACCCAGCGCCTTCTTTCCTCGCGATGGAAGTAATTTTGGCAAGAGTGCTCCTCCAAGAAAGCACGCATCTTGAAGATCCCTTGAGACCTGCTTTGCGCCTCTGCTGTGCTCAGTTTTTCAAAGTAGAAAACCGTTTTGACATAAAATTCACATATCATAAAACTAGCCAATTTTAAAGCATATAATCCGGTAGCATTTAGTGTATTCACAGTGGACGAGCCATTCCCTCTGCTTAAGGTCAAAACATTTTCACGACCCCTGTGCTGCCATCAGCCGCTCCCTCCCCATTTTCCTCTTCCAGCTCCTGGCGATCTAGTACTAGTCTGCCCTCTGGATTGTGCTCCACATCACTGTGACAAAGGACCTGACATAAGAGGTGCGGCAGGGGACATGGCTCAACAGTTAGGCACTTGCTTGCAAAGCCTGATGGCCTAGGTTCAATTCCCCAGCACCCACGTAAAGCCAGATGCACAAAGTGGCACATACATCTGGAGTTCATTTGCTGTGGCAAGAGGGTCTGGTGCACCCATACTCTCTGTCTCTCTCTTGCAAATAAATAACTTTTTTAAAAAGAAACTTATAGGAGGAAAGATTTCTTTTGGCTTATGATTTCAAAGGTTGCAGTTCATGGTAGGTTAAATAGACCTGTGGTTATTTGGTTATTTGAGATTATTATGGTAGAGAGGGTGTAGTGGAGCCAGGAGAGAGAGAGAGAGAGAGAGAGAGAGAGAGAGAGAGAGAGAGAGAGAGAGAGAGAGAGAGAGAGAGAGAGAGACTGGAAATTAATAGCACCCCCCAGTGACCTACTCCTCTAACTAGGCCCCAACTCATTATCAACCCATCCAGGTACTACTAGTACCTTGACTAGGTCAGAACCCTCATTATACAATTCTTCCCCAAGCCCAACAGCTGGAAGTAAGCTGTTAACATAAGAGCCTTCAGGGGGCCAGAGTATGGATGTTTCATGCAATGTGGGGCTCCCTGAATTCTATTGTCATCTGTCGGTGGACATTTGGGTTGCTTCCACTTTGGGGCTGTTTGTACAGTGATGTGATGAACATTACTATTGCTTGAACACTTGCTTTCATTCTCTTGAGTCTACCAGTGGAACTTCTGGTATGGTAGTTACCTCCTTGTTTGTTGCTGGGACAAAACACCTGACCTGAAACATCTTATGGGAGGAAAGAGCAAGACAGGCAGCATGGACATGCCATCTTTGCAGCAGGAAGGAAGCAGCCAGAGTGAGCTCTCAGCACCCAGCGGGGTTGGACTATTAGACTAAAGGCCTGCCCCCAGTGACACACCTCCTGTAGCAAGGCTCTGCCTCCCCAAGGCTCCACCCACTGAGGACTAAGCTTGATCTTAAACATTGAGGCTATGGGGAACATTTTATATTCAAATCACTACACTGGGTCATAAGGCAATTCTACGTTTAATTTTTAAAGAACCACTGAACTTGCCCGCACACTTACAGTCTCACAAGCAATTAATTCTCCGTGTCCTTGCCAGCACTTGGCATTTTCTGTTTTGGGAGCAGAGGGGAGGACAGGGTGCCAGGAAACAAACCCCAGAGTTAGGCAAGCACTCCACCTCCAAGCTATACTCTCCCTGCATCTTTCCTTTTTTTTTTTTTTTTTTTGTTTTTTTTGAGGTAGGGTCTCGCTCTAGTCCAGGCTGACCTGGAATTCACTATGTAGTCTCAGTCTCAGAGTGGCCTTGAACTCATGGTGATCCTCCTCCTACCTCTGCCTCCTGAGTGCTGGGATTAAAGACTGTGCCACCACACCCAGCTCCTTTTTTTTTTTTTTCAAATTTCTTCTTATTTTAAAAAATATTTTATTTATTTGAGTCAGAGAGAGAGAGAGAAAGAAAAAGCGAAAGTGAGTGAGACAGCCTCCTGCCACTGCAAACAAACTCTAGGCACATGTACCACTTTGTGCATCTGGTTTTATGTGGGTACCAGGGAATTGAACCCGGGCTGTCAGGATTTGCAAGCAAGCGCCTTTAACTGTTGAGCCATTTCTCCAGCCATTTCCCTCTTTTTTTTTTTCCATTCCCAAATATGGCCAACCTAGTGGTTGTTCACTTGGGCTGGTTTCCACA